>SEYY01012910.1:5000-27500 GCA_009176605.1 Armadillidium nasatum
TAAGGAAATAAATTAAAATTTTATCACAATGTCAATAATGTTAGTAATAAATCTAATAATAATAATAGCAATAAAATAATAATAAGAAAAATAATTATAATAAAAAATTATATATAATAATAATAATAATAATAATAATATAATAATAATAATAATAATAATTGTAACAGAATTATTAAGAGCTAAAAGCAAGTTCATATTTTGCTAACATTCGCATGTGAAAATTTTAATTATTGGTAACGCACACACACACATACACACACGCATACACACACACGGATCAGTAAATTACATAAAAAATATTTTAAAAATTTGAAATATTAAAACAAACTTTTTCAAAGAAATTTTTAGAATCTTTTTCAAATTTTTTTCCTTTGAATATTCTTTATTTATTAATTGATTTTAAAAATTAATTTTATTAATTGAATGAATATTTCAAATTAATTAATTCATTTCTTCCTCTATTAATAACTGTTACATTAATTTTAAAAATTTTAAATATTTTTTCCCCTTTAGGTGAATTAATTTTAATTTCTTTTTAAATCTGAAGATTCAAAGTTGCTTTAAAATAACAAAAAGAAAGAAAAAGAAAATCATTATTTGAACTTTAATTATTTTACTATCTATTTTGATTGTTCTGTGATCTATTCAGAAGTTCTTCTTATCTTAATTCATTTTCAGCACAATCATTCTACTAAATTCTTTACTTGAGAAAACTTATTTTAAGCAAAACTTGAAAAAATTGAAAATAAAATAAAATAAAATAAAAACTCTGGCTGGTGAAGGTTATTCTTTCCTAATTAAGAGGCGTTTATTTAAACTTTTAGTCTTTTCATTTATATATATATATATATATATATATATATATATATATATATATATATATATATATATATATATATATATATATATATATATATATATATATATATAAAAGGTAATAATTAATGTCTGCTAACACTCTTGCAGACTAAACATTCATTAAATATCAGAGTTTAAAGTTTGTTAAAGGAGAATCGAACCCGGGCCCTATAGCACACAAGCTATAGGGTTCGACTTCGATTCCACTATATCAAACCTTAAACTCTGATGTTTAATGTTTACTACCACCCTCCATCCTTAATCGGTTCTCCGCAAGTAAGATCACCATCCGTCCCGAATTTTTCGGGACTATCCCAAATTTTTAAGCCATGTCCCGATATTTTTAGAAACTGACATTTGTCCCGATTTTAAGATTTGGCAAAAATTATTTGTTCAGCCAGTCAGCCAGACAGCAGAGGAAGGCAGTGACACACAGCCATACAGCCTGAGGGCGCGGCGCATGGGACAGAAGGTATATATATATATATATATATATATATATATATATATATATATATATATATATATATATATATATATATATATATATATATATATATATATATATATATATATATATATATATATATATATATATAGTATAGAATGTCCTTAACTAATAAACCATATGACCTTTTTCGAAAACAACATTTGTATTTCTTCTTTATATTAAAAATCCTCCTCCTTTATACATCCCTTAAAACCCTTACGGGCAGTGTATTTGGAGGTTGGGGTTGGGCAATGTTTAGAAGCGTCCCGAATTTTGGTTAGAAAATAGGTCAACTTATTCGCAAGTCTTCTACCCTCTTCTAAAACTCAAATTCCCTCACAAAATTTATTCATTCATATCCATTTATATTATATTTATATTATATATATATATATATATATATATATATATATATATATATATATATATATATATATATATATATATATATATATATATATATATATATATATATATATATATATATATATATATATATATATATATATATATATATATATATATATATTAATATATATAATATATTATGATTGTATATATAATAATATAATAAAATAATTATATGTGGATAATTAATAAAAATAATAATAATAATAATAATAATAATAAAATAATAATAATAATAATAATAAAATAATAATAATAATAATAAATAATAATAATAATAATAATAATAATAATAATAATAATAATAATAAAATAAACACTTTTTTTTGTTGGATTTCATACACCTGGCATGATTAGAATGTATAAGTTGTGATATTACTGCCTACAAATTGTCCTGCAATTTTTACGGAGAATCGTACGTCCGCATTACATAAATTCCTCAAATGACAATTTCCTTTAAATATTTAAATATCGATGAATCATATTGTTGTACTCTTGTAACCTGCATAGGAGTGAGAGATCGTGGAAAATTTATTCCACAGTTTATCTTGTCTAGATATATCTATTTATGTATTTGATTTAGTAGATTGTAAAACCCATATTTTTCACTATGTAAAATACACAAACTGAAAATATTAAATTTGTTTTACATAAAGGTGCATTTTGTGAAGTTTCTCAATTTCTCGTCTTGCAAGTTAAATTTTGTTTGCATTAAAAATAAAGTTTACCCACACCCTAATAGTTTTTAACTTTTTTTTTTTTTTTTTTTTTTTAATGGGTTTGTTATACCGATCACAATCTTTCACTTTCATCTGCGAATATAAAATACTTTTAGAATTTGTCACGAAAAAAAAAAAATTGAAAACTAAAGGTAGGTGGGTAATAAGTCTAGTTTAAAGAGTTTTTTTTCATCCTCTATAATATATATATATATATATATATATATATATATATATATATATATATATATATATATATATATATATATATATATATATATATATATATATATATATATATATATATATATATATATATATATATATATATATATATATAGATATTCAATGTGGGATGCCTCAATAAAAAATTACAATGAAATAAAGCTCTTTGCATGTAATCTTTTGGTTCCATTTTTAAAAATGTTAATTTATTTAAAATGTGTTTATTTAATAAAATTTTAAAAATACTTTTACTTTCAATGTTTTTAAATACTTTTAAAATACTTTTACTAAAAATTCCTTGATTTTACATAGTTAATTCTACACACCTAAAACCTAATGTCTAGCTTAAAATTATAAATATATTGAAAATTGTATTCAATAACATTTTCCCGTCATACTTTAGTGTAGGGGGCCCGTTTTTTTTTTCTTTCTCAGTATAACTATGAAAAGGAAATATATTTTTGCTATTTTGGTTAATCGACGAACGCCAAATCATTTTATAAGAAAATAAATAAATAAAAATTTTAATTAAAAGAAAAAATTAAAACTAATGAAAAATTATTTTCTTCAATGTGACTTTTCACGAGATCTTTTAATACGGCAGAATGACGTAGTCCTATAAAGGTTGAAAGTGCTTTCATGTTAATGGGTTGCCTATAAAATTTTTTTTTACTTCCCCATCAAAAAAAAAAAAAAAAAAAAAATTTGCCAACGTATTAAATTATATATATATATATATATATATATATATATATATATATATATATATATATATATATATATATATATATATATATATATATATATATATATATATATATATATATATATATATATATATATATAGGCATTCATCCGGCTGCATCCGCAATGGAGGAATTTTTCTGAATCCGCATCCGCATTCGATATTTTTAAAATATCGATATCTTATATTCCATGTCGATATTTTATTTTAATCGATATGGTTTTACCTATAATTAGCCCTATTCAATCCAGGCTATATGTACGTGAACGTCTTATGTGTACGTTTAGGTCATAGACTTTTAGGCAAATTTTGTGTAAAATGGTTAGCCTCTTAATTTGGAGAAGGCAGTAAAGTTGAAAGCAGTATATGATAAGTCAGAATTAGGTTAACTAAAAATAATAATAATAATTTGTTTTTTCTAAATTAATATTACCTCTGAAAAATATATATATTTACGATATTTCTGATAATTTTTAATTTTTCGATATTTTTTTAAAAATATCGAAACTAACGTAGAAACAATATATACCTATTAATATATATATATATATATATATATATATATATATATATATATATATATATATATATATATATATATATATATATATATATATATATATATATATAAAATATTCATTGTAGATTTTTTTTTATCGATAATCGATATCTAGAAATCGGTTGAAAATCAAAATCGTTGAAAGAACGGTACTATATATAGACTTAGATGTACACAAAATTTATTACTTACTTTTTCTAGCAGAAATTCGACTTATCATAACCTGAACTACCGAATATGCCGTATTGATAACTAAATTTTTCTAAAAATATAAGATAATAATTAATGTTTAACCTTATAGTTTATAACATAACCTAAATTTAAGTTATCTGAACTGAAAAGAACAAATAACATAATCTTAAATTTATATAGTGAACATTAGTAAAATATCGATTAAAATAATAATATCGACATAAAAGAAATATCGATATAAAAATATCGATAAATATCCACCTATATAATTATATATATATATATATATATATATATATATATATATATATATATATATATATATATATATATATATATATATATATAGGTTGGAGATTGTTTCTGAGTTTCGATTGTTAAAAAATATCGAAAATCGAAAATTTTATCGGAGAAGCCTTTCGTAAACAAGAGAGTTGCCAGAGGTATATTATTACTAGACATACAACATTATTATTTACTTACTTTTCTAGCAAACTAATTCGACTTATCATAACCTGAACTACCGAAATTTCCGTAAAAGAGGCCTAATTACACAAATTTGCCGTAAAAGAGAAAATAACAAGAACGTTTGCACGACATAGTAGCCTAGGGCTAATTATAGGCAGAAAATATCGATTAATAAATATCGAAATAAAAAATATCGATATTAAAAAATATCGAAACTCAGAAACAATCTCCACCTAACCATATATATATATATATATATATATATATATATATATATATATATATATATATATATATATATATATATATATATATATATATATATAGAGAGAGAGAGAGAGAGAGAGAGAGAGAGAGAGGAACATAAGTGAAAATTTTATCATCACATATGTCGGGGGTACGGTGGGCAGAGCCCCCCGTAGACAAATGATCTTGTGTCATGCATTTACGATTTCATTGATGTACTGCAATAATGCATATTTTTTATAATAAAGTTGCAAATGTATGGCACACGACCGTTTATCTACTGGGGCTCTGCCCCCGTACTTCCGACCCGTGAGTGGTGGTGATAAAATATTCACTTACATTCCTCTCTCTCTACATATATATTATTATTATTATTTATTATTATTGTTATTATTATTATAATTATAATTATTTATCACTATACCATATCCCGCATCATGCATGGTGGTTTCGACTGCAGAAACGAAAATTCCTGCAATCGTACTTGGGAATATATATATATATATATATATATATATATATATATATATATATATATATATATATATATATATATATATATATATGTACAAATTTTAACTTATTTCCATTTTTAGCTTCAACATATTTTAAAATATAGCAATTCGTCAAAATATTGAAAGGAGAGTTATAATTTCGGCAGACGATATTATGACGTCATAATTTTTTCTATTATTTTAAACTTTTTTTAATGTTTTTTTTTTAATTTTTTTCTTACAAAATAATTTTGCGTTCGTAGATTAATCAAAAAAACAAACATATTTCCTTTTCGTAGTTTCGCTGAGAAGAAAAAAAAAAAAAAAACGGGCCCCCTACACTAAAGTGTTACCGATTTTGCTTACGAAATATAGAAATCTAACACAATAAAAACACAAATTCTAAGTTAGTGAGAAGGGTTATTACCATATTTTTTTAATTTTATTTTTAAGGAGAAAAATATTTTGCCAAGAAAATAAATTTGCATAATACATTTCCCATGTTAATAAATAATATAATCATAATAATAACAAACTGTAACGAGAATATGAAAATTTTTGTTTTATTGTATTTAAAGGAAAAAAATATTGTAAAATTTTAGAAAGGAAAAACATTCATATAATACATTTTGCATGTTAATAAAATGAAGATAACAAACAGTAACAATGATATTAATGATGTAAAAATAATCTTGGAAAATGAAATAGGACAATTACAGTAAAAAATTGGAATTATTGGTAAATATAATAATAATTATCGTAATATTCAAGCTGTACTGTTCTTTATTTCATATATTCAAAAATAAAAGCTACTGAACTTTAAATTTTTCATGTAACTATTGACTTTTGTTTATTCCGAAATGTATAATTGTCATTTATATTCCTTAATATATTCATATTAGAGAAAGTGAGTTTCACTTATATCAGAGTCGTTGGAATGCATGTTAAAATAATTGTATGCCTTTATTAAATAGCCCTCAAACTGAGATGTTTGTTTCTTCTCTTGGAAAGTCTGTAAAATTGTTTTGATTTTTTCATCGAGTGGGAACTCTCAGCGAAGTTCTATGGTTCATAAAAACGACCATTATATCTTGCGAAGTACTTTTACATTTCATAGTGTATCTGGAACATGTTCTTTCCTTTAATATTAAAATCTCCTCAGGTACATAAGTTGAATCATTTTTTAATAAAACTATAAAATATGGTTTACCATTTTGATTTCAATGGAATAATAATTTTTTATATGCCATACCACTGATCAAATTGTAATTCTGTATAAATTAAAAATTTATTAAAAATTATAAAAATTGAACTTAAATTCTAGTCTTTCAATTTAAATTTAATCAAAATCTATTTGTTTAATACTATGATAATTCGAATTATAGTGATCATATTTTCAAAAATATTGTCTAAAATGAAGGTATAGAAACAGCAACCCATCCAATTATGCCGGACATTAATGCTTCTTTAACAGTCACAATCATTCATGTTGCAAATCTGGCATCTTTCATTCTTCGAAATTATGAATTTTGGTTTCTTTAATTGAATAGCCATCAGGCGCTTAGCCTCAACATGAAAATAATCCTCATCTTCGGCGAACTCATTGATTAATTTCTCACAATCGATTAAATAAAACTATCATTCATAAATTAATAGTTCATTCAAAATCTGTGGTAACTGTCAATTTACATCATATCCTAAATATCAAAACAACAACAACCCATTACAGTCTATTGAACAAAACTCAGTAATGGTTTACCTAACTTAGATTTTGCTAAACACATATAAATATGCCTTTTTATATTTGATCACAGTTTATTTTAATGTATTTTCTTAAATATTCAAAATGTTAACTTTATTCAGGAACAAAACTAACTATAAACTTCAAACTTAAAACTGAACTCTTAAAATCCTTCCTTCTCACCACCGTGGTTCTAACGGGTTTTCATGAATAAATATTTAGTTTTCATCAATTAGAGCTCTTGTTCCGTAAGCTAATCATCACGAACTTTACTTTCACAACCAGTCTGCTATCTTGTTTTTTAATGGATAAAATTTGAATCTATATATCACACAGTTTAAAAACCAAGCATATGACCAACCATCTGTTCTTAAACTTCCCGTATCGGTACATAATTTTTACTATAATTTGTATAAAATATTCTTAACACTGATACAGTTTATTTATAATTTAATTTTTATTAGTTTTATATACATATTATTACTTAGATTCCTTAATTAGTTTTTCTCTTAATTTAATTTCTTAGTTCTTTACTATATTAAGCTTTTTTAATTTTTTATTTATCAAACAAAAACAAAGCGCTCATATTATAGCCATACATACCACCTATTTAATATTTTTTATTTTTTTGATAGTGGGCCCTACTACACCCTACCGCAAAGTTTGAATCACATGATTCTCGCATGGTCTACCACAGCATGACATATAAAGGTGGTTTATATTTTTAACATTTATGTAAAATATGTAGTGCTTTTGTGAGTAAAGAAAAAAAGTAGTAAAAATATGTTCAGACAGCAAGTTGTTAGCCTGTATAATATTTAATTCTGTTAGAGTTAGTGAGGTGATTTTTAAAAAAAAAGTATGTTATATTCTTAGTATTAAATTCTGACACCGACTCTTTATTAGAGCTGTTGTGTCACAGCCATAGAACCTCAATATTCTGAGGAGTTAGAGTAAAAAGCTTGTACTTTATAGTTTATTTACATTATTTGCAACTGAAAAGAAATAATAAATGGAATCCAAAACCAGATAATTTTAAGATAATAGAACTAAGCTAGAGAAGCTGGAGTCGGAGCCTGTATATTTTATTGATTTCTTAAATATTATTTCACTCCTACAACAATCATTTATTTTTTTCCTTTATTTTACAGATGCCACGTAGATGCTGTGTACCCAGTTGTAAATCAAATTACTCTGTGATACACTTGTTTTTACTTCCCAAAAGACGAGGAACGCAAAGAAAAATGGATTAGAATTATCCATCAGAAAAGCTTTACCCCAACCCAAATTTCAATAATTTGTGCTAAGAATTTTGAAAAAAGATTCATGATTACTGAAGACTATCATCCTGATGGAAGTGTGATTACTGCAAAACGTGGACGTGCAGCCATGCCAAAGAATGCAATCCCTTTAATCTCCCTAAACCTGCCAAAGTATATGGTCAAAGAAAATACCTTTATTGCGCACTACACCAGAAGAAACAAACATGCAAACATTACAAGATCTGAAATTTAATGAATGGTATGTAAAAGACAGAATTAAGAATTTTGCACATTTTTATGAAGGATTCAGCTCTAAGCTAGTAAGCGATTGGATAAATATGTCGCAGAGACATTTTGACGTTTTGTAAATAGACTGTAAAGATAGAAAAAATTGTATTCAAAGTGATGGAGGACTTATCAGTATTTTCTTGGCATGAATATATGCCCATAAAACAAATTAAGATTCAGTGGATTTTGGAGCTAGGAAATAAATGTTATCGTAATATTATGTGGTCTAAATTTGACACTTTATTAACTCCTTTTGGTTTATACCAACAAAACACTGCTAACAATGTTGATAAACTTCCAAACTGCATTAAAATAATGAAAAATTATAGATGAAACCAGTGATAATGACTTTAAAACTATTAACATATTCTGGTCTTGCTATGAACAGTAATCAATAGTTGTTCAAAATAAAACCTGCAAAACATGATATAGTTCAGAGTTTCTTATATGGACATGCATTGCTTATTATTAGAGTTCTTCATTTTATAATTTTCATTCTTCCTCATCCATTTATGTGTCATGAAGGTAACATACTGGGATAATTATCATTTGCATTTTCTAAGGGAAGTTTTTTATACTCTAAAAACCAAAGAAAATTTTTTGAATATTCTTGATTAAATTCAGGTAAAGTGCCTGACGTATGAAATTGGTAAACTTATGGAGTCTCGGTAAACTCAGATGAAGCTGCAACTTCAGCCGTTTTCTATTTGTCCACTTTTTATTAATATTTGTTTTTCTAAAAATGTATTAGAAAAATAGCTTTCTATTCGTTACTTTAGACGCGAAAACACCCCAAATTTAATGGGAAAATGACCTCATCAACTAAATTTTAAATTTTTTGAAGATATTTTCGGAGGTGACTAAATCCCTCCTAAAATTTAGAGGGAAACAAACCGTTGTAAATAAACGCATTTTCGAAGCTGTCATTTGTATCTGTCATTTTGTTTCAAATTTTTAAATTTATTTTAATAAATGTTAATATATATCGTTATTTTCAAGATCATTTATAAACTTTTAGTTTTATCCGAAAAAAAAAGAATACTAGTAGGCTGCAGAAGTAATCAGTATAATTAAGGTTATTAGAAAATATTTTCTTCAGTAACGTTATTTCTTAATTTGTGAACTATAGGTTTTATTTTGTTTTCGCTGCTTATTAATAATTCTCGTACAACATAGTATTCATGATCTTGTATCCATTGAATATTTTGCAAGCCCAGCCGCCATGTTGAATTGGAATCAGCTGACTCGAAAGCATATATTTTAGGAAATATTTTGAAAATCGTAAGATGTTCTAAAAAGTTCTAAAAAAAAGCTCATACAAAAATGACTCGCATTTAAATTTTTAGAAAGTTGTGAACAAACAGAAAACGGCTTGCGCTTCAAGTTTTTATGATATCTTCGCTTTTTCTGGTAATAAATCTGTAGTTCCTTTGTATCCTGTATGTAATATGACAGCAGAAAAACATCTTGAATTGACGTATCATTTTAAAGTTACTTTATAATATCGGATACAAGGTCGTTTCACGTTATCTCTGATAATAATAGAATTAATAGAAACTTATTTGGAAAAGTAATGAGGTGGCCAGCTTGTTTCTTTCATACCTATGATTGTTGTGTACCACTATTTTTAATCTTTGATTCCATACATTTACTGAAATGTGTCATAAATAACTGGTTAAACCAAAAAAAAAATCCCAATAAAACCTGCACCAAAATTTGAAAATCAATGAGCAAGCAAGTTTATTGCTATTAAAAGAAATTTATAGAAAAGAAGGAAATCTTAGTACAAAGTTAGCTCCTGTTTTGTCAGAGAAAGTACTTTTTTATCCAGTTTTAAAAACCAAAATGTGCAGTTTGCTGTCAGATTGTAAAAAAAAATGTGGGAACACTAAAAACATTTTCTAAAAACAATATGTTTGGAATTATTACTTTCATGTAGCAAAGAAGTTGGTGGAACATTGTAAATGTTAAAACAAAGTTAAAGACTGGCTCTTATTCAAAAGCATTGTAACCCAGTAGAAGCAAGATATATCTCTAGACTGTAATTTGATTTTTCTAATGAGTTTTGGTCAGAGACTCGCTGTTTTTTTAAGATTTTGAAGGAATGCCAGGAATGTTAAACCTCACCTTCACCAAGAAACAATCTTTTTGCATTGATACCTACCACATATACTAATGTCAAATTGTGCAATTTTCTCCTAAAGTATTCTTAAATTTCGTTAAGTATTGTTAGGCAAATTTCAGACAGGCTAACTTAGAATCTAGATTTCGACAAATTATAGGAAGGATGATTGGGACAAACTATAATGTATCTGTGGTGCCAAGTTTTGGAATCGGAAAAGAAGTTGAAATTACTTTATTTTCTTTCCATTGCTTTATCAAAGTCGAGTAAATTAGATATTATTGATCTGACACTATCAGATAATGAACGTCAGGATACTACACATCTCTCTCTTGAAATGTTTTAGTATGTTGAAAACTATTATAAGAACAAAGCTTAGCAAAAGAAGATAAATGTGTTTTGGTGTATATAGAGCTCACTCTGTTCATAAAAAAATTAAATGTCATTTGTGTATGACTCTACTGTCTCATGACAAAAAACTTGAAATAGACATTTTTAAAAATTGCCAGTATTTAAAAAAATCTAAATTGCAATGGCCATAAGATTTTACCTTCCCGGTTTGGTTTCCACAAGTATTTTTCAAATATTTAAAACTTTAGTTTGTGAATTTAAGAACGATTTCCTACAGTTCAAAAATCAAAGAAATATTCTGTAAAGTGTATTTAAATTACAATGAAAATTTTTGCTATGTCCGAATCTTGTCCATGCAATACTTCAATGAAAAGAATACTTTGTCATGTATTTGGTCTATGTCAAATATCTTATTGAATAAATATACTAAACTGTATAATAATAACCTTTCTTTTTTTAAAAATTGTCTAGGAAGGAAACTCACTATATTCACATAATTTTAATTTTCATAAGAATTTTATGTTTGTATAAAATATTTTATTCAGAAATGCTTATTTAAAAGGTTTTTACCTATAACAGAATTTTCTGTGGATTCTAGAAATTCAAACGGTTATGTTAATTATTAAATTGAAGTTAAGTAGTAAAAATTGTACATTTAAATATAAAGAAATATTTGATCTGTATTCTAGAAAACCAAATTGTTTTTTATTATAATTTTCATTTTCAAGTTATTATAATTTTCATTTTCAAGTTATTTCAGTTGCCCACTAAAAATCCAGTCTTCTATTAGTATGTTTAAGAATTCTGCAAATTTACAGATTTTTATTCATTTATAAAAATTAATAAATTTTAGTGAAAGGTGTCAAGATTACAAACATGATATCGTGGGGGAAGAAATGATAGGAACATTATATATATATTGAAGCCAATATCACATAATTATAGAAAGAAGATTAGTACCTGATTTGCTGAATGTTAACTTCTTCTAACTAGTATTCACAATGACTTCTCGACAACTAACTCCAGCACACCTTGATACATCTTACAATACTCCATATGCTCAAGACACTCAAGTGACCACCCCTGAAGGTATAGTTATAACACCTATAAATAACATGAGAACTTTTAGGAACTTATTCAATCAAGATCAAATAGGCTACTTGATATTAATTTTAAATCCGTTTCAATTTAACAAAGACGCTCTCCCACCCTGTATAGTTCCTTCAGATCCAACTAATGTAAATACTGAGAATGGATATGGAGATATAGACATTTTGGTTGATGGAGTCGAATTCTCAATACTAGTTATTTGCTCAGAAAACGTTAGATTAATAGATGAAATAGGTAGTCAATAAATTTAGAGACGTGACCTATACCATAAGTCCTTCAAAATTCAAACAGAGATTGGAAGATATGGGACCAAATCCATCACAATTAACAGATATAGTTACCAAAGATAAAACATTTTATAATCCATCTGTCACACAGCTTCCATTTTTATTTATGGACACTAGTCTTAGTCCAGAAATTAAAATACTATCCACTTATTTGTTTATTTCCTTATATATCTGAAATTCTTAATAAGTTATGGGAATATACTACCTTATAGACCTGGACCAAACATTCCAAGGATATCAGCAGGCAATGAGGCTGAACAAGTAACTGTATCCATTGCCATGTGTCTCACTCCTGGATTTTCTAGAGAGGATAAATTAATAGACCAACTAGCTCGTCGAATAAATGCAGCTGTTTCATCCATAGAATACAACAACCCTTCACGAACTGTCATAGACTCTATCATTAAATCTGGTAATTGGAGAGTAATAAATAACGCACCTCTCATTGGTGGGGCAATTGGGTGGGTAGTTGCTACGGGGACTGGAGGGAAGCAAGTTTTGGTTGAAACTGATACTGATAAGCGGTTGTCTCTTGATCAAATGGCCATTGAATACGACTTATCTGGATGGAGCATCAGAATCTTGGAACAAGCTAGGCTAGTATTTGAGATTTCAAGCTTAAACTTTATCCTTTGCAACATCAGTAGTCTTAGGAGCTGAAAAATTAGTTAGGAACTTAAACCCTGTCTGGAACAAAGAATTAGATATAGTTCTCCACCATTCTGAAGTTAGCTAAAAATCCATACATAGGATGTGTTACTTTAATTCCAGACAATCAAAGAGTAGCTAAATTTGCCAGGTTAGCTTACATAGGTATTAAATGGCATGAAAAGAACTTAACATCTGCACAAGATAGAGACGATTTCAAGGCTTATCAAGAAAAAGGAATGTGATCACATTTCTCCCCAGGCTGATCTAAGAATACAACATACCTTGTTTTTAAAATGAACAGTTTGAGAAATTTTAAAATTTACAAAAAAGTATTTTTAGCATGATTCCTTTACCGTACCAAAATAAAGTTATATTCAATTACTCACATTAAATAAGCTGCAGATAAGACATGATATATTTTTCTATCTTATTTTCTCCGCTGTAATCATTTCTTAACCTAATTACTCAACCATGTCAACCTTTACCCAGTATATATATATATATATATATATATATATATATATATATATATATATATATATATATATATATATATATATATATATATATATATATATATATATATATATATATACTGCATGTTAAAAAAAAAAATTTTTTTTCTAATATTTATTTAATAAATTGAAAAGGAGTTGTCTTTTCGTTGATTATGATATTTATAGGAACGTTTCTTCTTTAAAAAAAAAAAAAATAAATATAAATAAAATATAAAAAATATTATTATTCTACACATCGTATTTAAGGAATAAAATCATTCTACTGTCGAAGTGTTATATTTAAATTTCAAACCTTTAAATAAAATAGTTACCGCTGAAATATTTATGATTTCAATATATATTTTATATATTAAAGAATGAAGGGTTTTATAATGTCTACATATTAGAACAGCGGTTCCCAACCTTTTTTTCCTTCCGTACCCCTTCATAATATTACAACACACAAATTTAAATATATATATATATATATATATATATATATATATATATATAATATATATAATATATATATATATATATATATATATATATAATATATATATATATATATATTAAAGAACTAATTTAATTTCGTAATTTGATATTCTATAATCTAATATTCTATTAATTTTTTCCTTTTACATTCTTTTTTAATTAAGCCATATATTTTTTGTGTACCCCCAATCGATAGCAGGCGTACCCCAGGTTGGGAACCGCTGTATAAGAACATGCATTATTATTTAAACTGAAATAGGACATTTTAAATCAATTTGTAATCCCTGGTATGATTTTGTATATTTTTTTTAGCTTTAACAAAATATATGAATTATGAATTTATAAATTAAAAGGTTTGGTTTGCCTTATTTTTCTTTTAAGACACTTTGTAAATATAGCCATTAATGATATTTATTACAATACATCGATAGATCATCAAGTCTATTTAACTGATTAGTTAATGTGAAAGGTTCTTGAAATTGCATATTTAGGTTCCTAGTTCTGTTGCAACTTATAATAAAGGCTTATCTTTTAATTCTCTTAGCATAAAACTTCTACGTTAACCTAATAGTCCTGATATCATAATTCTTGACTATGTAATTAGAATATTTATTATTTAGCCATGAAAAGGTTTCAGAAACTAATTATATGAACGAAGTTTCATATATATATATATATATATATATATATATATATATATATATATATATATATATATATATATATATATATATATATATATATATATATATATATATATATATATATATATATCCCTAATACTTAGGAAATGAATGTTTTCTTTTATTTTTTTTAGCTTACTCTCTTTAGGTTAAAGCCTTTAATTAAACTATATCTATAATAAAATACCATTGTAATTTTATGTGAGTATTAATTTAGCTATAACTTTAATAAAACATTTAAATAAACGTCCTTAAGATACACATATATGTCGTAGATAGATAGCTTTTGAAATTATATTTTTCCTGCTTAAACTTAATATTCTTATTATGTGATATTTATTTATCTCAAAACATTAATAACAAGAATCATACTATCAGTCTAAACGTTATTGTTAAGAATATCCGTACCAGTTCTAGCATTTTCAAATTAGTTACTCCTAACTAACGACATAGAGAACGTTTATGTTATAATTCATTTAATTAATTGCTCAGTGAATTATATTTCTTATAGTTTTTAAGTATTACTAATAAAGCTATTTTTTACCATTAAAACCTTTTTAAAAAAAACGCATTAAATTCTATTTTTGCAACATTTTTTTTTAATTTCTTTACTGAAAACTTTTGAATATTGTTTCATAGTTTAATAATTACATCAAACTATTATTTATAAATTTAATATTATCATATTTAATTTATTTTTTTATATAGTAATTAACAATATAAGCTAGTTGCTGATTACCTTATCCCATAATTCACTGACTAATATTTGTTTCCCATTAAACGAATCATCTTTTAAACAGGTGTACGATTGTGAAAATCTCTCATCTCGTTCGGTAAATTATTTATTCCCTATTTAAATATTCCGATTGTTAATACAAACGCGAATTAAAATTTTTCTTAGCGTTTCCTTAAATATATTTTCCAGAATTAATGATGTCCTAAAGAAGTAACATCATTTAATTACGAGAATTTCCGTGGAAGCAACGTGTCATATCATTTTAAGTATCGTAGATATATTCCAGAAGAAAATATCACTTTATACCTTTCAGATTATCGAATTAAACAAACTTTCATATCTTAATATTTCCTTTACTGTAAATATAAAACCTTATAGTAGTCAGAGTTACTACACATTTTCGCTAATCAGTTAACTAAAAGAGAAAGGGCAGTGTTCAAATAAAGAGAACGGGGCAGTGTTCAATTCTTACTATCTTGCTTACTGAGATGTCACATCCTAATTTTTGTAAATTTTGTTTGAACCTTGCTTAAGCAATAAAACTTTAATTATGTTTTACGAAGTGCTCTCATTTTCTTAGTTAATATTGTTAAATAACCTTAAAACAATAAATATAATTTTCTCTTATATTAAGCAAATGAACTGGCATTT
Source organism: Armadillidium nasatum (assembly GCA_009176605.1). Lineage (NCBI taxonomy): Eukaryota > Metazoa > Arthropoda > Malacostraca > Isopoda > Armadillidiidae > Armadillidium > Armadillidium nasatum. The sequence continues at coordinate 21,282 of SEYY01012910.1, forward strand.
CAGAAGCAAGTACGACGTACGACCAAGAAGGAAAGTTGCAATTACCTTTTAGTAAAAAATTTACTAATGAGAAACAAGAGTAAATATTACATATATTTTCGCCGTTCTAATTTTAACTAATTTATAAGAATTTGCTTTATTCCCATAAAGCACGGTCAAACTATATTTATATATTACATTAGTTCCCCATATGTTCTATATTAACAAAGCTGTTAAGTGTTTAACTAATGTAAATTATTGTAGAACCATCTGATCAGAGCTTTGACGAATGTTCTTACCAAGTTGATTCAAGAATAATTTATCAAACTTGGATTTAGATTTTCTTAAGATCAAAGGTTGCTACAAGGAAAGAGGGAGGAGATCTAAAGAAATTGAAAACTCTTCCCACTTCAATGACGACTTTTCTTAAAGTGTTGTTTGACCTGTTAGAAATGATGTCTACTAACTCTCTTTAAATAACGCACGAATTGTTATTTTCAAGTAACACTTGAGTAGTTTGTCGATAAATGTACATGATTGACATTTTGTAAGCTCATGATATGGCTGATTTGAAATAATAGATGGAAAGTTATTTCATACATAGTACTTGTGTAGACTATTTGGAAATAAGATTACATACTAATTGAGCAGGATTTGGCTAATTTATTAAACTCTTGAAAAGGTTACTTACCATAGCACAGGGATTGGCTGTTGTTCTCCCACTTTGTCAACTATATTACTCTTTTTTGGGTAAACAATCAAGATTAATCTTTTTAAAATCCCATCAGATTCTTTTATAAATGTAGAATCCATTTTTTAATGCCCGGTCCGAAGAACGCTACCAGAATATTTATTCTTTTGTATAACGATATTTTTCTTAACCTGCCCCAAAAAGGGGTCAAACTCGTGAGTAAAATACTAAATGTAAATTTTCTACGCAGCTTAAGGAAGAAATATATATATATATATATATATATATATATATATATATATATATATATATATATATATATATATATATATATATATATATATATATATATATATATAGCTTCCCTTATATAAAGGAAATAAATGTATTTAGAAATCTTAGTTCAGTTTATTTATGCATTTTGGAATGATTGGTTAGATTTAGAATATTACCTATTCGAAGTCATCGTTTAAAAGAGCATTCTCGAATATCTTAGGCACTAGATTAGAAGCAGGAAAAAGGACCGAAGTTACACTTCAAGCTTTAAGATTGAATCCTTAGCCTTATTTAGATTAGATCTAAACAAGTAATGTTTGTACTATGCTTTTCATTCTAAACTGTTGCACCGACATTAATCTGGTTTGCACTCACTTTTATAGCTTTTCACTCAGAATGATTGTACCTGCAGATAGGTTGATACCACCCCCCAATCACTTTGTAAAGGCGGCTCCACACATGCGGAGTTCGTCGAATCCTTGGCCCAACTCCGCATGTGTGGATGGGGCATCTTTGGCAAATGTTTGCTCATTGACTTAGTTTGCCAAATGCTCAAATCTTTTCCATCGCTTGTCGGTAAATTGACACACATCAAAGAAGCGAATGTTTTAGAATTTGTCCCTGTACACACATTCGTTGGTACTTCGTCATTGTAATTCAAGTAAATTCGTACATATGCGTGCCTAACGTTTTTTATTATATATAATATATATATATATATATATATATATATATATATATAATATATATATATATATATATATATATATATATATATTATATATATGGTAAAGGTGGAGATTGTTTCTGAGTTTCGATTGTTAAAAAATATCGAAAATCGAAAATATCGGAGAAGCCTATCGTAAACAAGAGAGTTGTCAGAGGTACGAGGTACTATTACTAGACATAGACACAATTATTATTACTTACTTTTCTAGCAGAACCTAATTCGACTTATCATAACCTGAACTACCGAAATTGCCGTAAAAAGAGGCCTAACCTACACAAGAATTTGCCGTAAAAGAGACCTAACGTACACAAGAACGTTTGCACGATATAGTAGCCTAGGGCTAATTATAGGCAGGAAAATATCGATTATAATAAAATATCGACAAAAAAAATATCGATATAAAAAATATCGAAACTCAGAAACAATCTCCACCTAAGCCATATATATATATATATATATATATATATATATATATATATATATATATATATATATATATATATATATATATATATATATATATATATATATATATATATATATATATATATATATATATATATCATTTAAAAAACTAATATCCTGAAATGTTTTGAATTTTACCTTCCTGTGTTCGGTTCAGTGAAACCATTCACCACCTTCTTTTTCGTTTCTTTTTGTTTTTAGGTGACAGTCCGCACACGAAAAAAAGCAAAAATAAAATAAATAAAATAAAAAAAAAATTAAAAAAAAAAAACAAAAGCTACCATCCCATTTTTTTATACAAATATTTATAATTCCCGCTTCGAACTTTGCAGTAACCTAATTTCGTCCAATAAACGAATGTGTGTATATATACGTTTGCCAAATTCGGAAAAAAAACAAATGCAAAACACAAACATTCAACAGTTCGACGAACTCCGCATGTGTGGAGCCGCCTTAAATAGCTCAGGTTGCACCGATTGTAATTATTATTTTATTAAGATTTCATTATTAACCTTCCCCTGAATGGTGCCACCAACAGCTAAGGTTGATGATACCTACCCTCTAACCATTTTGTGAATGTCATTTGCAACTCCCCACGTAATCACTATAAATATATATACTTACGTATATACAGTAGGTAGGCCAGATGGATAGGGAGATTTTTAGACAAAACGGGGAGAAGTTCTTTTGCATGAGTTTGAATTTAAATTTCAACGACTATTTTCTAATGAAGTTCGTGTCCTAGAAAGTTGCCTATTTTAAACATATAAGTTACCACGTCATTAATTAAGCAATTTTTGGAACAAATATCGTTTTTCTTGTAAATTTTTTATCAAAAAATAAACAAAGACAAATATTTGTGAATATGTTAATTTGTTAAATAAGCTTTTGTTATTTACGTAGCCATTTTAAATTTATTTTACTTTTTTTGCGGTAATAATATGTATTCCTGATTTTTCTAAATTTATAATTTTGATCTAAATTACTAAGTATACTTTTACTATGACATAATCCCAATAATTTAACGTTTTCTTTTAATTTAGAATCTAATTAACGATATTTTCCAAAGACATTACCTATTTTGGATTTTGTTTTAGAGAACCGATGCTATTTTGTTTTCTGCGAATGAAAAAAGCAGTTTGTAATCGTAATAAAAGTTGCCTACGTTCTCCAGAAAATAGTATTAAAGAAATTATCGTAGAATTATTGTACTATAGTGAAAAACGTAAATGCGTGGCACACTATTATATGTCCAAGGATGGCTCTGCCCTCCGTACTCCCAACCCGGTGAGTGATGATAAAACAAAAATCAGACACTGAAATGACAAGTACTTTTTAACTTATAGACAACCAATGATTCAGCGTCTCGCTGTCACGTGACAAATACCAACCGCAAAATAAAAAATAAAACCCTGGTTCTTTAAAACACAACGTCCCCTATTTTGGTTTTGTAATTAAAACTTAATTAAATTCTTTTTGTCATTTATCATGCCACAATATTAAATTGAAACATTTTACAGTATATATATATATATATATATATATATATATATATATATATATATATATATATATATATATATATATATATATATATATATATATATATATATATATATATATATGCCTGGAGGCAGGCACGAAAGGATGGGTGATTCTTCTTAAAAGACGATATGATGATTGAATACTTTATTCGATGAAACAGCATGCACAAAATAATGGTTATCACATCAACATATAAATTATTATTAATGATCAATGTATAGTTAGGAAATGCACTGTTGGGTTGATCAATGACTTTTTATTGTAAGATGAGCTAAATTGCCCTCAAGGTTTAATTCCCCAGGGTTAAATTGGGGGCAGAAGGTCCGCATAGCATTCTTTCATCGCTAAGGTTAAACGCCAGAGTGCTCGAATGTATTTTTACCGACTCTCTGTTTGAAAAATAACCGTTTTTCTTAGGACTATCGAGCTAACGAGGTTATATATATATATATATATATATATATATATATATATATATATATATATATATATATATATATATATATATATATATATATATATATATATATATATATATATATATATATCGATCGTACGTCTGGCAGCTTTAAAGTTATTTATATTGTTTTCAATTTTTTCTTCTCTTAACCCCTTCAGTCATAGGAAAGAAAAAATAATTTTTTTCGGAAATACAATACTTTTACATTATTGAGTTAAGGTAAATTTCCCCAAAAAAAAGAAAAATTAAAAAAAAAAAATTTTTAAATCCGCCATATATTGTCCACTATATTGGACACTGTGACGTAAGTTGAGCAAATCTGCTTTGTAGGATATTCAAAGTAGTAAATTTTTTCTTTTCATTTTGCTATTGTGTGAGCAAACATTCAAAGCAAGAAATGTTTGCAATTTCATAATTCATTTTTTTGATTGGAAGATTTAGGAAAATTAGTTACCATATTTAATCGTGAAGCTGCCAATAGGTTAGGTAATGGAGCAATGCATGGCATGTACGATTCACATAATTTAGAGCTTGAAACTTGTCATCCCTTAGAATTACATCTTTACTTTCTTCTCAACATGCCATCAGATCTGGTATGTATCTTCTACATACCAATCTTCAATGTTACCTTCTATATTCTAGCTAACAATCACATACAGCCATGCCTACAGAATTATAAATAACCCTTTGGGTTTTTTGTTTAAAAGATCAGATAAATATTCTATAGAGGGCAAGAAACTGATCACCTACCATCTCCCAATATATATATATATATATATATATATATATATATATATATATATATATATATATATATATATATATATATATATATATATATATATATATATATATATGGTAATAATTTGATATAGCACGAACCTCTCCTATTTTCACTATATTGAAAATATGAACTCAAAATATGTTTACATGCATTCTACACATACTTTTCTTTCTCGGTCGAGTAATATAAATAAATTATAGAGAAACTATTAAAAAAAAAGAAAAAATGATATTTTTACTACGAATGGTGAAGCAACTGTTCTTCGACTGGCCTTCGTTTGTACAAAAATAGCAAAATCAATTGAATAACAGGTTGCCATATTTGTCCTTCGACTGTTCCGTTATTTTTTTCTGCAATGTACTGTAATACAGTCTTCGATACTTGGAAATATTGATATTTCAAAACATCGATATATCAATGTAAATTTATTGAAATTCGTATTATTATTATTTAGCTTTCATTTCATTTATGCCTATTATTATTATTATTATTATTACTTATTATTATTATTATTATTATTATTATTATTAGTTAGTAGTAGTATTTTTATATTATTATTATTATTATTATTATTATATTATTTTTTAGCGTAATTAATTCGACTTATCATAACCTGAACGACCGAAGATTGCCGTGTGATACAGGCCTAACTGATAGATGGAACGTTGCCGTGGCATACAGGCCTACTGTCGTATTACACATATATATATATATATATATATATATATATATATATATATATATATATATATATATATATATATATATATATATGGTGCAATACGGCAGTAGGCCTGTATGCCACGGCAACGTTCCATCTATCAGTTAGGCCTGTATCACACGGCAATCTTCGGTCGTTCAGGTTATGATAAGTCGAATTAAGTTACGTAGAAAAGTAAATAATAATAATAACAAAAATAAAAAAAAAATAAAATAATAATAATAATAATAATAATAATAAAAATAAAAAATAAAATGTAAAAAATTGTTTTGAAATATCGATGTTTGTATATATCGATATTATGATGTCGGTGATAAAAAAAATATTGTGACATATATATATATATATATATATATATATATATATATATATATATATATATATATATATATATATATATATATATATATATATATATATATATATATATATATATATATATATATATATTATATATAATATATATATATATATATATATATATATATATATATATATATATATATATATATATATATATATATATAATATATATATATATATATATATATATATATATATATATATA
>SEYY01012910.1:40000-44146 GCA_009176605.1 Armadillidium nasatum
ATGGATGAACTTACACATTATGTTAGCCAGTTATCTTCTCCCTCCCTAATCCTGGAGATTTTAATAGAAATCATACCTTCTGGGAACTTTCACTTTCCCCCCACCAAGTCAATACAACTGGAAAAACCATTTTCTCTTTCCTAACACATTCCTCCACACACAGCCTTATAACTAACTCCTCCAGGTTTAGCCACGCATGTACAGAGCTATAATGGTGCCACCTCGACTCTGGATCTCCTATTTGGGAGGAACCTTTTGGTTCTTGCCCTATAAGTTTGGGACCATATATGACAAGTGATCACTTACCAGTTGTCCTCCTTCTTGAAGATACGATTCCTTTACACCCTCAGGCCTGAGGGGTTAAGTGGAAATTCACAGACGATAGGGGCATCTGGAACAAAATTGCTGCTCAAATTACTGCTTGATCTGAAAGCTGTTTTTGACAGTGCATCCCACAAGTTACTTAAAACTGGGGTCACTAAGGCCCCTCTATCTTGGCTGTATGACTTCTTAACATCCCGCTCATTCCAGGTCCTAGTGGACAACACAATCTTCTTTACGAAGCATTGATAGAGGAGTGCCCCAAAGCTGTTTTGAGCCTTTTGCTTTTCTTCATCCTTAATGACATGCCCCCGCCCCATCAGTTGATGTACTTATGTATGCTGATGACATAGCTTTTTGTGCTGTTGCCCCAACTTTGACAGCATGTCAGACCTCGCTGCAAAGTGATGCTACTGAAATACTCTCTTATCTCTCAGAATGAAGTCTTTCTGTCAATGTTGATAAATGTGCCCTGCAATGTTACACATTACAAAAAATCTCATTTTTACCTTCTATTTCAATCAATAATATCTCGATCCCTTTACGTAGTTCCTATATCTACCTTGGACTAATATTCGATATTCCCACCTTAACGTGGAGAAAAACACATTAATTGACTTGCTCAAGAGTGCCTCAAACATTCTGCCTTACTGAAGAGACTTGCTGGTGCCAAGTGGGGAGCCTCTCGGGAGAATCTTTTGCATCTGAATCAATCCTATATTCTGAGTAAAATTGATTATGGCTATATTGTATATGGGTCTACTACCCTTACAGCTCTAAAGAAGCTAGAGGTAACCTACACTACTGCCATGAGGACTGTTCTGGGTGCTTTTCCCTCCACACCTACCTAAGCCCTCTATAATTGAAACTGGACTTGCTCCCCTCAAACATAGAAGTTGTCTTATGGCAAAAAAGCTCATTTTTCTGGCATCTGCTTCCCCTAATCACCTACTTTATCAGATTTACTCAACCTATTTTGAAACACATCATATCATTCCTCGGAAAAGTAAACCTCCTTTTATGCATCAAGTCTCCTCCATTTTCTCCTCTATAAATATGGCTGCCCCACCTTTTGCCTCACCCCTCTCACCTATAGATCTCTGTCTCTCTCATCGATAATACCCTCTCCCATTGTTGGAATAAGAAAGAAATACTTGAAGAAGGACGACAACTATTTGCTGAACTCCTAAACACAAAATATGCAACATATCTGCCAATATACACGGATGGATTGAAAATACACAACCCTGCATCCACTTCCTCTGCATTATACATTCCTACCTTTCAACTAGCTCAATCTTGGAAGCTTTCAGGTCCTCATTCTTCAGTTTTTGCTGAACTCTTTGCAATCCATAAAGCTTTACTTTTCTGTGTTCAGTTCCTAATGCCTCAGAAAATAGTTATATTTACTGATTCTTATGTTGCATTGTCACTAATCACCACTATAGATATCTCAAACGTTATCATAGGATACTATCTATAATACACAAGACCCTTGCGAATATGACATCATCCTTGGGCTGGACTATTCATTTCCAATGGACTCCTTCACACATAGGAATACTGGGAAATGAGATTGCAGATAGAGCTGCCAAATTGACCCACTCCCATTGTAACGTGGAGGATTTCCCTCTTGAGAGTGAAGAATATTACACAAAAACCAAACAGTTGCTAGATTTCCACCAGAATGATGAACTCAATACATTCCCACAAACTCGCAGTCTGGGTATGTTATACTCAGGAGACTCTCAACCTCTGAATCCTACATGTGATCGCAGACTAGCCACTGCTGTCTTCCGACTTGAGACGGGACATTGTGGATTAAACTCACATCTCCATTGCCTCAGAATGTCAGACACTTATATTTGTCTTCTTGTAAGGTTAGTTCAGAAACTGTGACACACTTCCTGCTTAATTGTTCTGCTTATACTATTCAAAGAGCTTTCCTACAAAATGATCTGGGTTCCTTGGGTATCTCCACTTTCTCCGTTCCAGCTATCCTGGATGGTCAGGACATTCCATTTAAGCAATTTCCAAAAATAGTAACATGCTTGAAGAGCTACCAATACTCCACTTCCCAAATCAACAGAATATAATTACTGACGTACACTGACCAAGACTCTCGTGTGAATTTACCATGGTGTCTGCTTTAACAACTTCTTAAATTAAATGGGAGATCTTGTAAATGATGAGAAACATTTCACAAGATTCTCCTTGGCTATCATGCGAGGAGACGCTTCTATAACCTGTCTCTCTTTAGAGGATAGGTAAGCGTAATATCTTATAACATCTATCTCATCATTTACAAGATCTCCCATTTAATTTAAGAAGTTGTTAAATCTACGGAACATCAAATTAGAAGATTTCATATTTAAGAAAAAGTTGTTGAATCCACGGAACGCCCTCCGAAGAGTTAAAGCCTTATTTTTATTATTTACCCACCTACCTTTATTTTCTTAAGTTTTATTATGGTATCAAATGAATTATATTTTATCTGAAGAAACTTTGTATTAATACGAAACACTTCTTGTAAACATAGAACTTTAAAAAGGGTGAACAGCAATGAAATAATAATAACAAAGTTTTCTTTACAATTGGTGGCAGTAAACAGATGGGATATTAAATTTCTTTACAATTTATGTAAAGTTCAGTTTTTATTTAAAACTGTACTTTTCTTTATTTTCCTTAAAAATGTATCAAAAGTGATTCTCACTTTCTTAAAAATTTTATTTATATTGTTAATATTTTATTTATGTTAAAATTAATTATCTGTAAAATTTAAAATATTTGTAAGAATATTTTAAGCATCTAGTTAAAATCTAAAAATATAAAAGGCGACGAAATCTAAGATTAAAATTAATATATGACGGGCTAAGAAGATCGAGGACGAGATGAATTGATGACAAGATCAAAAAGATGTCAAAAATGGATCCAGATGAGAAACAACATTTCACAAGATTCTCCTTGGCTATCATGCGAGGAGACGCTTCTATAACCTGTCTCTCTTTAGAGGATAGGGAAGCGTAATATCTTATAACATCTATCTCATCATTTACAAGATCTCCCATTTAATTTAAAAAGTTGTTGAATCCACGGAACGCCCTCCGAAGAGTTAAAGCCTTCTTTTTATTATTTATACAGCCTACCTTTATTTTCTTAAGTTTTATTATGGTTTCAAATGAATTATATTTTATTTGAAGAAACTTTGTATTAATACGAAACACCCCTTGTAAACATAGAACTTTAAAAAGGGTGAACAGCAATGAAATATTAATAACAAAGTTTTCTTTACAATTAGTGGCAGTAAACTGATGGGATATTAAATTTTCTTTACAAGTAACATGCTTGAAGAGCTACCAATACTCCACTTCCCAAATCAACAGAATATAATTACTGACGTACACTGACCAAGACTCTCGTGTGAATTTACCATGGTGTCTGCTTCTTTGCAGACTCACTTATCCGAGATCCAGGTTCTGTTAATTTAGAACAGGTGAACGTATACACAAAGTGTATATATATATATATATATATATATATATATATATATATATATATATATATATATATATATATATATATATATATATATATATATATATATATATATGGTATTGTGTGCTTTCCAAACCTTTAATATTTACTTTTTTTTTTCTTTGTGCTTGGCAGTCCTGATAGCGAGCCTCATTCGCTGAGGCAGTTTCAATTATTGATGGTTTTCGTTTCTGTAGGTCAGTTCATCTGTATATGTGCTCGTATATAATGTGTGATTTATGTAAAAAATTAATTCTCACGGAAACATCGATCCATCTATCAGTTAGGCTT
>SEYY01012911.1:0-16664 GCA_009176605.1 Armadillidium nasatum
CCACTGGGAAATTCTATCCAGATCTGCAAGAATGGAATCGGAAAGATGAAGACGAGAAGCAACTATAGATGCAAAGGAAGGAGCAGATTTGAAATGAGTAGAAGAATGGAGGGTTGAGTCATCGGCACATGAATGGATAGGGTTAGATGAACAGCTGAGAAAATCATTAATGAAAAGTAAGAATAGAGTAGGAGACAAGACAGAACCCTGAGGAACACCCCTATTGACAGGAAAGGAAGAAGAAGTCGCTCCATCAACAACAGCTGAAATGGAACGATTAGAAAGAAAACTACACATAAGTAAGCAAAGAGAAGGAGGAAACCCAAAGGAGGGGAGCTTGGAAAGCAGTGACGCATGCCATACCCGGTCAAACGCCTTAGATATGTCAAGCGCCACCACGCAAGTCTCCCCATGGTCCCTAAGGACAGAAGACCATAGATCTGTGAAATAGGAAAGTATATCACCAGTAGACCTCGAACGTCGAAAGCCATACTGATGATCAGAAAGAATGGTTGTCACGTGACAATCTTGCCGCCTTTAGGGATTTTTTCTCGTCTCCTTGTAGGTGAAAATTTCTAATTTAATATTCAAACTTATTATATATTTTTACATGTCTCTTTGGCATTTTTCAATTTGTTTTATTTTATAGAACATAATCATAATAATCTCCAATCTATTAAAAATCTAGTTAATTATATAAAAAAATCATAAACGTAAACTTCTATTGACTTGTTCAATTTCTTTCTTTCATTCTAAAACGTTTGAAAACGTTCTTTTTCGTTCTGCTACCCTTATAAATATTTGAACGCGAGCTCGGTCTTCAGTTTGAGTTCAAATGTTGTGCGGTGAACACTATCGCAAAAGTGGAGTGACTTATTTCGTAACATTGTTTCACATTTTGCTTATATTATAAATTGCTATATATATTGCTTCATTTAAAATTCATAATTGTTAATTTTTATGGGAATTCTCTATTAATAGATAATTACATAGTCAAAAATAATTATTAACTGATAATTACTGATTGTGATACCTTTGGGAATCAAGTTTGTGGCTTATTTCAAGGATAACTGACTTCTTGATCGTTGGCTAAAATAAGACGAAGTCTCACTGGAGTTCTTCAAATATTCAGATTGCATTCGAGTATTTTTTGTATCACTTATATATATATATATATATATATATATATATATATATATATATATATATATATATATATATATATATATATATATATATATATATATATATATATATATATATATTATTTTGTGCATTGTATTTTTGCATTTAATTTTTACTAATCTAATGTCAAATATCTAATTAGATATTATTTTAAATTTCTATCTAATACATACAAGTGATTTATCAAATCTCTTATATCTAATTGCTTTATCCGAATTCAAGCATCTATTGGAATTACCAAATCCAAGTACATTACCTAATTTGTATAAGTCAGTTTATCTGATTTATCTAATCTTCTCTAGAAATAATTTTCTAATTTTTCTATATTCATCTAATTTTTCTAGAAACAATTCATCTCATTTTCTCTAGAAATAATTTTTTAATTTTTCTAGAGTCATGTAATTTTTCTAGAATAATTTATCTAATTTTCTAGAAACAATTCATCTGATTTTCTGGAAGCAATTCATATAACTTTTCTAGAGTTATGTAATTTTTCTAGATTTATCTAATTTATCTAATTCAGTTATCTGAATTGATTCATTTAATTTCATTATAAAATCAATACTATTTAATTTCAATAATTGTTGAAATTGATATTTGGTTAACCTTTATAAGCGACTTCGATATCTACCGATATATTCGATTATCGGCAAAATCTCAATTACTATACAAACCTAATTTGACAAAATATATATATTATAACGAAAACAATCGTTCTAATCCTACCGAACGTGACCTTGAGGATTGTTGTGTTGCTATCGAATGTTGGTGGGAGGAACTTCACAACAACAAAGTTGTTTGTCCCGAGCACTAACAATTTTTTTTACACTTCACACTAGCTGTTGAAAACAATACACATTCTTTTAGTCACTATAAATAATTCTTCTTAATAACCATTACATTAAGGTTAGGTGCTTTCTACTTCCAAACTTTTATTAATATTCATTTTGTTTTTTATTTATTTTAATCACATTACACCCAGAGATTAGACCCTTCTTGTCATTTATTAATCTCTCTCTTCTTTCTTTACAACTACTCCAACCACATTTTTAATTTCGTTCCTCGATATAGTTGACGAGCAAGTTTCGTGGTTAATTGTGGTAAAAGTCGTTTATATCGAGAGAGGAACTTGTTGCTTCTCTATTCCTGGGGACATCTCCGCCGGGTTAGCTTTAGTTGCCAGGAAAAGAAGTGACAGCCTCCTATTTTCCTCTAATTCTACCCTGGACGACTCTGGCAATCCTCCTCCTACTTCTTCTCCCCTCAGATGTCCCATGCCTTTGCCTGTGATTTCATTTGACCAGGTGCATGGGCTTCTGAAGTCTATGAACGTTAGGAAGGAAAGCAGCCCGGATGGCATTCCTCCCCGAGTTTTAAAGGAGTGCCCCTCTGAACTGGCTCCATCCCTCGTTCAACTTTTCTCTCTACGCCTCAATACTAGTACTTTCCCTCAGTGTACGAAGCGCGCATTAGTCCAACCTATTCCGAAAAAAGGTAGCCGCTCTGATCTTTCCAACTATCGCTCTATAGCTCTCACTTGTATTCTGTCTAAGATCTTTGAAACCCTTCTTAACTCTCACTTCTTAGATCATCTGGAATCTCATTCTCTTCTTTCTGATCATCAGAATGGCTTTCGACGTTCGAGGTCTACTGGTGATATACTTTCCTATCTGACAGATCTATGATATTCTGCCCTTAGGGACCATGGGGAGACTTGCGTGGTGGCGCTTGACATATCTAAAGCGTTTGACCAGGTATGGCAGGTGTCAATGCTTTCCAAGCTCCCCTCCTTCTCTTTGCTTACTTATGTCTAGTTTTCTTTCTAATCTTTCCATTTCAGCTGTTGTTGATGGAGCGACTTCTTCCTTTCCTGTCAATAGGTGTTCCTCAGGGCTCTGTCTTGTCTCCTACTCTATTATTACTTTTCATGATTGATCTTCTCAGCTGTTCATCTAACTCTATACATTCATATGCCGATGACTCAACCATCAATTCTTCTACTTATTTCAAATCTGCTCCTTCCTTTGATCTAGAGTTGCTTATCGTCTTCATCTTTCTGATTCCATTCTTGCAGATCTGGATAGAATTTCCCAGTGGGGTCATCTCAACCTTGTGAAATTCAACTCTTTAAAAACTCGAACTTCTAGAAATCTCCCTCTCAAAGACACCTCCTAACTTTTCTATTTCTTTCGATGGTTCTCCCATCTCTCCTGTTGACAATATAAACATCCTTGACCTTCACATAAACAAAAAAAATGTTTTTAAAACCACATATCACAATGGTTGCTAGGGCGGCCTCAAAGAAGCTGGGAGTTCTGTTTAGACTGCGAGATTTTTTTTTCTTCCTCGCAGTTACTCCAATTATACAAGGGTCTCATCCGCCCTTGTATGGAGTACTGCTCTCATATCTGGGGTGGCTCAGGTTTCACCCGTCTTTTGGATAAGGTTGAGTCAAAGACTAAGAGACTTATAAACTGCCTGCTCTTTCTAATTCTCTTGACTCTTTATCTTTGAGACGTAATGTTGGTGCCTTGTCTCTTATCTATAGGCAATACAGCGGCAAATGCTCGAGGGAACTATCCACCCGTGTACCTCCACCTTTACGGCGTCCTCGCAGCACAAGGGGTGCAATGTCCGCGCATCAATTTTGCGTGGACATAGGCAACTCCAGGCTTGTCCGCTGTGGTGCCTCTTTCTTTCCTACCACCTCTGTTTTGTGGAACACTCTTCCATCTTCTGTATTTCCCTCCGCATTTAATCTCAATTTCTTTAAAGCCCGCGTCTGCCCTCACCTAAGAAATTTGCGTTAGGTGGAAACTGTTAGAGTGGTCTTCATTTTTTGGATTTTGTGCTCTTTTACTTTCATTTTTATTCTTTTAACACCCCCTCCTTGAATAGGGCTTTGCCCGTGAGTGGTGGTTATGTGCAAAAAAAAAAAAATTTTTATTTTTATTTTTTTTGCTTGTTTTTTTAAAAATTTTATTCTCTTCACTAGGTAACTGTCTTTATAACTAAGAATTTAATACAAAGTTAACTCCACTTTATATTTAGAATTTTGATACAAAAATAACTCGCTAATTAATAAGTTGAAAATAAAACTACAAGAGTTAACAACTTTATGAACTCTCAACTATAAAGATTTAATTCAAGTATTGGAATCAATTCTACAGTGATCAATACGTGAGTCAACGTAAATATTATTCTTAAAAATTTCTAATTAATAAAGTTTATCAAAATATCTTATAAATAAAATTTTTCTGATTTTTAGTTTCAACTCTGGAACTACTACAACCATAACCGATTCTAAGTTATCAGTTAACTTCCTCCTTCTTTGATTGAATTGAAGACGGGTTTCTTCATATTTGACAAACACTCAATTAAGAAACCAACATACTCGTCAGTTCTTTACAACCCAGTGCCTTATTCTGCGTTGTTCTTCGTAAACAGATCTTTCTTTATTGTTCTGCTCGAATTTTGATAACGTCATTATTTCTTGTTCATATTCCTTAGCCGTCTTTCAACAATTAAATGATTTTTTTTTTCAATGACCTCCAACTTTTGTCTTTGAATCTATATTAAATCTGCCGAAGCTGTTCCTTTTAAAGATCCATATTGCCCTCGCAAAGGTCCTGAGGACTTCCGTTCGTTAAAAATCAGATGGCAATAACAATTTAACTTCCCAATATCGTCCAGTTGAAGAGGACGTCAAACAACCGGATAGCAAAGATTCTGACAGTTTCGTTTTTGCGCATTTTAGCGGACATAAAATCTTGGACTGCCCGCTCTCGTCTCACTGTGTCTTCGTTGTCAAACAGACCCAGCAGGCTCTGTTTAATCTCTTCATCAGACTTATCTGCCTTATGGAGTTGATGGTAGAGGGCGAGGTACGAGGATTGCAAATACGAACCCAAGAGCCTTAACCAGTCCTGTTTTTGAGTTGGGTACAGGACTGTACAATATTCTTCGAATTCGCGGAAGAATACTTTCAGATCTTGGTCTGTGTCAGGGTTAAATTTTACGGGTGGCAAAGCCTTGTTGGATTTAGGTTTATTAAATAGTTGTGTTATTATCGCAAGTGTCTGCGAAACCATAGCATTGTGAGCCTGTTGTGCGGCTAAACTTTCAGCTATGAATTCCCGGAATCGCTGATCCGTCATGTTGTCTGTCGAGATACGGGGAGTTCTTGTGGGGTTCATTAAGGTTGGCAATGACGGTGGTTGGTGAACTCGACCGTTAACCTCGTGATGCGCTGCTACGGACGGTTTTCTTTCCTTAGGACGAACTGACCGATCAGGTGAGAGTGGTGCAGCAGAAGGAACGGGACCTAAGCGAGTCGATAATAATTTCATTATCGTGTTATTTTGCTTGCTCAGTCTTAGATCCACCTCTCGCGTATACCTCATTGTCTCCGCAAGCATTTCTTGCATTTTTACCATGGTGCGCTGATCCACGGGTTGAAAACCATACGAAGGTTCACCCCTCGGGTTATCAGTTTGTTGTTCTGGGTTGCACTCCACGTCATTGATGATTGGGAAATTTGCTTCCGATTCAATCAACTGATCCATATACACCTTAGTTTCATCATATTTCATGTTGGTATTTTCTGCCATTGTTATAGTTGGTTTCGATATTTATTTCCTTTCAGGGATCCTGGCAGGGTCGCCAATTAATTTTCTCTGTTGGCTTACAGAGAAAATAAAAGTGCATATGTTCACATATGCTAATTCTAGTAATTTTGAAGATGTGAGGTCATTTGGGAATTCCATTGGATGGAAACGGGTGAAAGAAACAGAAACAAAACGAAAGGCTAAGTTTTTTAGTTTTCTATTTTTGTAGTTAGAATTCTAATGGTTTTTTTTCCTTGTTTTTAGATATCAAATAATAAAAGTTAACAGATAAAAAAATCAAAAACAATAAAATTAAAAAAACTGTCGAATATATAAAATAATAACAGTTCAAAATTATAATTTAAAATAAAATAAAAAGTTCAAGAGGCTTAAGAAGGGTGTAATTAATCTCCTATCAAAAAAAAAAAAAAAAAAAAGATTACATGTGAGTCCTCAATTTTGCTTTAAAATTTTGATATAACAACCTAGAAAAACAATTTTTATTAAAACAAAATTTAAGAAAATAAAATATGTACATATAAAATTTTAAATATATTGCAGTCCCGAGGAGGGGAAACGTAACAAATCACATCTTCTTCTACTTATCATCCTTAAAGTCACCGAGTCACTGATTATCAACGTTCTTTTTTCGATTCACGGGGAAAAAAATGTTTTTAATTCACACACAGTCATTAAAAACTTACTTCCAGAAGTTTCCTTTAGAACAACGTCTTTGAGAGCTCTGTTCCTATTGTTAAATTTTCCTAAACTTTACTTGGTTCTTACCATACTTAAACAAAGTCATCATAATTCCAATTTCAACATTTTTTCAACTTTCCTTTAATAAAATTTGTTTTTTTGGGGGGATTGTTTTATGTCCTAAGATTCATTGTAACTCTGCCGCATACTGTTCCTTTTTGTGATCCTGCTGCAATCGCAGAGATCCTGAATTCATCTGGTCGTTTGAACAAGATTGCGTCTTCAATTGAACAATTTCAATCCAGCGATTCAACTTCAATCAACCTAGTCCGTTCGAAAAGAAGAGGTGGACGAAAAGAAAGAGTTAGACCTCCATCAACTCAATAGTGTCAGTGTTAACTAACTCTTAGTTTATTTTTCTTTGTGTAAGCCAACAGAAAAAAAGCCTCTAATAGACTTTTGTTCCCAGAGTTATAGAAAAAATGTTATAAGCCAAAAAACTGACCAACTATAGAAAAAAAAAAAAAAAAACTAAAAAAAATCCACCTTTTCAGACAAAATCTTTTTTAAAAAAATACAACTATAACATTTCCTATTTTTGGTGTGTATAGAGGAGGGGTGGAGCTACAAATTCCTCTATGTACTTTATTCGATGAGATTTGTTGGTTTTGAGATATAGCCTTCAAAAAGGTCCATTTTTGGCCAAATTTCAAAAATTACCAAAGTTTGAGAGGCTATATCTCGCTTCAAACAAAGGGCATTTAAAAATGCACAAAATAAAAATTGTTGCCCTGTTCCTCTTCTAAACAATATTCACAAATAAAAAAAAAATAGTAGGTAGCGTTTTTTTTAAAAATAATTTTTTTCCTCCAGAAAGGAAAGGAAAGAAGAAATAACAAACTCAACACAAATGCCAGAAAGAAACAATATCAATGATGACGAATCAAAAATGAACGTGGACCAGTTGATTGAATTTGAAGAACCTTCCCAATTCAAAAATAACGCTGTGTCCACACCAGAACCATCGGATGACCATCGGGGTACATCTGTCCACGATTTTCAGCCCGTGGACCAACGAGCTGTGGATAGATTACAAAATATTCGATACTCGCGTGATCTGGATTTGAGATTTACTGAGCAAAATAAGATGATGATGGAATTATTATCGGCTAGTACAAATCCCGTTCCAACATCTGCTGCAAAGTCACCTGAAAGGTTAGTCCGGCCGAAAGAAAAGAAGCCGTTCATTGCAGTGGACCGTGAGGATGACGGTGGAGTACACCCACCACCGTCATTAACAAAAATAACAAATCTCCCGAGCGCACCCCGTATCTCGACAGGTAACATGACGGATAAACAATTCCGGGAATTCATAGCGGAAAGTTGAGCCGCACAACAGGCCCATAACGCTATGGTTTCTATGACACTTCCAATGATGACACAGCTTTTCAACAAACCTAAATCTAACAAGGCTGTGCCAACCGCGAAGTTTAACCCTGACACAGACCAAGACCTAAAAGTATTCTTCCGCAAATTCGAAGAATATTGCACCGTCCTGTACCCAACACAAAAACAAAACTGGTTGAGGCTCTTGGGTTCGTATTTGCAATCTTGGTAACTTGCTCTTTACCATCAACTCCATAAGGCAGATAAGTCTTATGAAGAAGTTGAAAGAGCCTGCTGGATCTGTTTACTAATGAAGACACCGTGAGACAAGAGCAAAAAGTACATGATTACATGACTGCAAAAATGCGCAAGAACGAGACCGTCAGGATCTTTGCCGTCCGTTTGTTGGATCTCGCAAAGAAAGCGTACCCCACCACTTCGCCAGAAGACTGTAAAGAGCATGAGACACTACGTCAAGTGTTTCTTGCAGCATTACCACCTGCGATCAACAAGGAGATCTCTAGTTATCTCCGAAATCATGAGTGGTGTTCGGGAACCAAAGTTTCCTTTGATCAGCTGATGAACCTCGCTGACAGACACTTCAGGATCTAAAGGGACATGTACAAGTGCCCGCTCCTGAAGTAGTGGATATCTCTAGGGTTATGGCTGAGGCGAGACCCCAACAAAAGACATGGGTGGAAGTGGTGAAGCGTTGGAAGTCGAGAAAAGGTCGTCAAAAAGGAAAGAACGACGTCAAAAGACTACGGGAAACCGCAGTCCCAAGTTCGTTAGGGACAAACCGCTTAAAAACAGCGATAGTTCTAGTTCTTCGGGACGGTCGGAAGACCGTAGGCATAATAATCATGCACGACAACCTTCGCAACGACAAACCAACCAGTGGTGTAGTTTTTGTGATAAAAACACTCATTCGAAAGACAGTTGTTATATACTTAACAAGTGTTTCATCTATAAAGAGTGGACATTTGTCTTTTATTTAAAAAAGACAAAAAAGACAATTGCCAAATAATAACGTAGAGTTTTCAAAAAATAGGCATCAACTTGATTCAACACAACAAGAATCAAGCATCGCTTATTGGACTCGCGATAAGATTATTGAAGAGTTCAAGATTAACGAAGGTTAACGTTAATCAAGAGCAGAAAGAACAACTGATCAACCTTCTTCTACAATATCCTACCGTTTTAAGTATGGATGATGAAGACGTTGGATTAGCAACTAACATCCAACATGAAATTGAATTGGACACCAACATTCCAATTCATGTACCTGTTCGAAGGTTTCAAGGGCCTTTAGCTCAAGAAATCCAAGAACAGTGTGAAGAGTTGGAGAGAGGGAATATCATCAGACCCAGTTACTCTCCATATTCTGCTCCTGTGGTACCAGTACGTAAGCCTGACGGTAAACTACGGCTTTGTATTGATTACCGTGCCCTCAACAAGCACACAAAAGCGGATGCCTTTCCTTTGCCAAACTTGATTGACTCCATTTATAACATGAGTGGAGCCAAATTGTTTACAACTATAGATTTGGTAAGGGGGTATTATCAAATCGAGATGGCCGAAGAATTCAATAGAGAAAACGGCATTCTCAACACCGTTGGCTCACTACGAGTTCCTTAGGATGCCTTTCGGGGTAAAAGGAGGACCAGCAACCTTCCAAAGAGGTATGATGCTCGCCTTAGCAGGAATACCTTGGTCGGAAGTAATGGTATATCTCGATGATTTGATAATCCGATCAGAGACCTTTGACCAACATTTGAGCTCAATTGCGAAAGTGTTGGGTGCGTTACAAGCAAATGGTTTTAAGTTGAAGCCAGGAAAGACTAAATTATGTCGTGAAAGTGTTCAATTTTTAGGACACTTAATTGGTCCAGAAGGGATAAAACCGATAGATAAAAATTTGAGTGGAGTACTTAACTTTCCACAACCAACAACCATAAAACAATTACGGTCTTTCTTGGGTATGGTGAATTTCTATCGAAGACATATTCCCGATTGTTCAATATATCAAATGAAAGGTAATAACCTCCTGAATAAGAATTCGTTGCTAAAAATAAGACAGAAGCAGTTAATAAAAAGTTATACCCAAATGAAAAGGGAAAAAATGTGTACGGTAAAAGTTTGTCCTGACATTTTAGTAGGCCTTTTATTAAGAAAAAGGATTCAAAACAGGATATAATGGTTGGAACTATGTAGTTATACATAAATTCATATAAAATTAAAATTGAGCGAGCTTACAGCCACAAAAAATGGGCAAAACCCCTCTAAGCCATTCATCTGCATCCCCAAGAGTTAAAAACCCAATGTCTGGTTGGAATTTTGTTAAGAAATTCGCAACAATCGGTATATTTTTCGGTATCGAGCTTCCAGGTATCGGTATCAGTATCGGCTAAAAATGAATGACCGATACCGATACCAGATTTTTTTTCAGCTCTTTGGCTTACATTTTTTGGAATGTTCAGTTTCTTTGACTGTAAAGTTTCGAACACCACGAAACATTGTTTTTCTTGATTTTTCAAATTTTCAATTAATTAATTATTAATTAACTGTTAATTAAATTTTTTGGCTTATATACCTCTGTAACTACAGATCCCATTTTGGTCAAATTAGAACAGTTAACTCTTTCTATAGCATAGATCAACTTGTTATTCTTAATTGTTCATTTATTTAATTACTTAATTAATTAAATTATGTAATTTTTTATTAATATCACGTAATATTTTGAAACGTCGTTTCCCGATAATTTTGTTTCCAGAACATTGATATGTTGTTTTCGGTTAAAAGTTTATTTTTTCAAATGCACAAAATTATTTTTCAATTTATTTTCACGCCATTATTTTTCAATTTATTTTCACGCCATTTACTTCTTACCATTCGGTTTGTTTTCTTAAATATTTTATTTTTATTTTAATCCTTTATTAATCCGTTAGTAACATATTTAGATGGTAACGAAGGTACATGATATATATATATATATATATATATATATATATATATATATATATATATATATATATATATATATATATATATATATATATATATATATATATATATACGTCTTTTTTTTATGTGTGTGTAGGGGAGAACGTAGCGCCGTCCAAAGCGATGCAAGTACCCATATTGGGCATAACCGGGGAACGACAGCATGGTCTAGACCATTCCGTTTCACTCCGTTGCCCTTTGGTTCGTTCATTTTAGCGTTTCACCTTCAAAGAGGGTCTCTAGTGTACTCTCACCTTATATTGGAGTGTCTATGCTCTCACTTCAACTTCCCCCGACTCGCTTCTCATATCTCAAATATACAAGCGCTTACTATTACATTACCTTTTTATAAAATAATAATAATGATAATAAAAAGTTAAACTCAAAGCAGCCTCCGAGATGTTTCGAGGATCGGCATCCAAAGAATGCCTCTCATCAACTACTCACCCCATCATCACCTGAGAGTTGGTGGCCTCCGATGATGGGGATGGTGCCGCCAGGACATTAAGTTCGGCTTGCCACGGCGCACAGTGTTCTTTTTTCATTAATTTCTGTAACATTTGAGATCTGATAGTATTCCTCCTGCGGTTATCAAAACTTGTGCTTCCGAGCTTGCACCATGCCTTAGTAAACTAATTAGTCTTTATCTCTTCACTTCGACCTTCTCTTCTTGCTGGAAACGTGCACTCATTTAGCCTATGACGAAGAAGGGGCACCCCTCTCAACCCTCTAACTAACGTCCTATTTCTTTAACCTACGTTCTTTCTAAAGTTTTCGAATCTATCCTTAACAGGAAGATCTGGAAGCACCTTAATTCTTCTAATCTTATCTCTGATCGAAATTATGGCTTTCGTAAAGAACGTTCTACTAGTGATCTTCTTTCCGTACTTTCCGACTCTTGGTCCTCCGCTCTTCGGGGTTTCAATGAGTCTTTTGCTGTGGCGCTAGACATATCGAAAGCCCTCGATAAAGACTGGCACAAAGCTTTGATTTCCAAACTTCCCTCTTTGAATCTATCCTTCTCTCTAATTTTCTTTCCGGGCGTTCTATACAGCTGCTGTAAACCGTCACAGTTCTTTCTATAAATCTATAAATAGTGACGCTCCTTAAGGATTTGTCCGATCCCCAATTTTTTTCTAATTTTCATCAATGACCTTTTCTCTATTACTTTGTCTCCTATACACGCCTAGGACGATGACTCCACACTTCATTACTTCTTTCAATTTGAAAAACGTCCCTCCCAAAAGCAGTTAATAGATTAAAGAAGTATGGATTGGAGTAACTGACCTCTGATCTTTCTTGTATTTCAAATTGGGGCAGAGAAAACAAGGCCGTTTTCAACGCCTAAAAACTTAATTCCTCAATCTTTCTACTCGACACAACCTTCCACACAACTATGATGTCTTCGAAAACACTCAACTCAAACATTCATCGGTCCTCATTATTCTCGGTGTTTCTTTTTCTCGTGATCTTTCGTGGAAAAATCACATTACTTCTCCTTCTAAACAAGCTTCTAAGAGGTTAAGTGTTCTGAGGCGCCTTCGTGGTTTTTTACTCCACCGCAGTTGCTTGCTCTTTAGAAGGGTGTTCAACCCTTTATGGAGTATGCCTCACACATCTGGAGTGGTTCCGCACATACAAATCTTTTCGAAAAGGTGAAGTCTAGGTCTTTTCGTCTCATCAACTCTCTCCTATCTCTTTCTCTTTCTTCCCGTCGAATTGTTGAGTCACTCTCTCAATAGTATCTCTATTACAACGGACACTGCTATTCTGAATTCTCACGTCCAATACCTCCCCCATTGAGATGGGCTCGTGCGACACGACTTTCTACATAGTCTCACCCTTTCTCTGTCCGACCTCAGACTTAACAGCTACGCTCAATCTTACACGTACTCTATTAGTAAAGTCTGGAACACTCCCGTTATCTGTTTTCCCAACTTCCTTTGAATTGAACACTTATAAACTCCGTGTCTCGGGTCACGTCAGCCATTAGCGAACAGATTTCCGAGTGTTCCCCAACTCTGGTGGATACTGGTAGGAATCCGGCCTTTGCTCACCAGAGGAGACTATATATATATATATATATATATATATATATATATATATATATATATATATATATATATATATATATATATATATATATATATATATATATATATATATATATATATATATATATATATATATATATATATATATATATATATATATATATATATATATATATATATATATATATATATATATATATATATATATATATATATATATACTTCGCATCCAAATACTGAGGTCCTCTATTTAGGGGATTTCAACGTACACAACACTGAATGGTTAGGCTCCTCTAATACCGATTCAGGGGGAGAGAAGGCCGAATCATTCAGCATTCTAACTTTTTTAATATATTTAACTATAACTTATTTAATAATTTCCGTTCTAAGAGTAGAGTTTGTGCCTATGTTAACACCAACACTCCGGTAACACGTCTTGTGAATCTTGAATCTCCTAACTTCGATGTTCTGTGGCTTAAAATCTTTCTTCCTACCACTTCAATAATCTTGTGCTTCTGCTACTGTTCTCCTAATAGAACAGATTTTTCTACCTTTTTTGAGTACCTAACTACTTCTCACGAGACTGTTACATCTTCGCATCCAAATACTGAGGTCCTCTATTTAGGGGATTTCAACGTACACAACACTGAATGGTTAGGCTCCTCTCATACCGATTTAGGGGGAGAGGAGGCCGAATCATTCAGCATTCTCAACGATCTGGAGCAACTGATTAAAGAACCAACACACATTCCAGATCGTCCCAACCAATTCTTGAACACTCTTGATATATATTTCACTACTAGTCCTTGTCTCTATATATACCATATTTTCGTACCTATTGGTAAATCTGACCACAACCTAATTACTCTTAATTTTCAAGCTTTCTCTCCATCTGCTCCACCCTGCCCTAAGCGTATCTTCTGGCACTTTGATCGGGCTGACTGGGGGGCTTTGCGTTGCTTCTACGCTAACTATTCCAGGAGTGACTGCTTTGTCTCTGTAGACGTTTCGGTCTCTGCCGATAAGGTGGGGGCCGTAATCGTTGATGGGATGAGCAGGTTCATTCCTTCTTCAATTAAATCTTTTTCTCCTCAAAATCCATGGTTCGATCGTGCTTGTTCTCGTACCATTCAGGCTAAAGACATCGCGTATCGAGAGTGGAAAAATTCTTTTTCTCCTATCACTCTAGCAAATTTTCATTCAGCTCGGAATCATTGCAGGGATATTCTTCGACGAGCAAAGCAGACTTTCACCAAACGAAGATGTGCTGAGCTCCTAAATTCTCCTACTGAAAAATCTTTCTGGCCTCTTGCCAAAAACATCTCCAACAATTTCTGTAAATCTTCCTTTCCTCCTCTTATTCGCTCTGATGGTTCTGTTGCTAACACTCCAACCTGGGTTTTTTAACTTCTGGGGATGCCGATTAATGGCTTTGGGAGTTTTGTCCCTTTTTTGTAGTTGGGAATTCACTCATCCTCAAAATTTTGAATATATTTATGTATTACTACATAAATTTAATAATTGTATCCTGTTTTGGATCTTTTTTTCTCAACAAATGGCTTACTAAAATGTAAGGCAAACTTTTATCATTTGCAACAATTTTTTCTTCTTTCTTTTGGTTCTAATTTTTTATAAATTACTTCTGCTTCATTTTTAACAACGAATTCGTAATCTAGAAATTATTATCTTTAATTTGATATATAATACACCTCCAACTCAGGTATATATATATATATATATATATATATATATATATATATATATATATATATATATATATATATATATATATATATATATATATATATATATATATATATATATATATATATAGCCTGGAAATCTTTTTAAATTTACATATCTCCAATTAAATTTAAATTTCTCAGTTTAGACTTATTTTATCGTTCCTCTTGTTGTCTTATTTTGTTCTTGATGCTTCAATACATATCAGATCCAATGAATTAATCCAATTGATTGTCCAATTATGCTGAGAAATCCAATTTTCAAATTAGGCTTTTTCCAGCTAAAAACACTGATTTCTTGGAAATTACTTTTTCAATGGGTTTGAAATTTGGATAGATTGTTCAACGTGTACCCTAGATCATTTTATTCACTTAAGTTAATCGTTGGGTTTATTAATTGCTTTAATACAAAATTAATTAAATATTAAATACAGATTATAAAAGAAAATGGCGAATTTTTTTTTTTTTTTTTTTTTTACACATCACCACCACTCACGGGCAAAGCCCTATTCAAGGAGGGGGTGTTAAAAGAGTAAAAATAAAGGTAAAAGAGCACAAAATCCAGAAAATAAAAACCACTCACAGCACCCACCTAACGCAAATTTCTTAGGTGAGCGCAGACGCGGGCTTTAAAGAAATTGAGATTAAATGCGGAGGGAAATACGGAAGATGAAAGAGAGTTCCACGAAACAGAGGTGGCAGGAAAGAAAGAGGCACCACAGCGGACAAGCCTGGAGTTGCCTATGTCCACGCAAAATTGATGCGCGGACATTGCACCCCTTGTGCTGCGAGGACGCCGTAAAGGTGGAGGTACACGGGTGGATAGTTCCCTCGAGCATTTGCCGCTGTAGTACCTATAGAAAAGAGATAAGGCACCAACATCACGTCGCAAAGATAAAGAATCAAGAGAATTAGAAAGAGCGGGACAGTTTATAAGTCTCTTAGCCTTTGACTCAACCCTATCCAAAAGACGGGTGAAACCTGAGCCACCCCAGATATGAGAGCAGTACTCCATACAAGGGTGGATGAGACCCTTGTATAATTGGAGTAACTGCGAGGAAGAAAAAAATTCTCGCAGTCTAAACAGAACTCCCAGCTTCTTTGAGGCCGCCCTAGCAACCATTGTGATATGAGGTTTCCAAGACATTTTTTTGTTTATGTGAAGGCCAAGGATGTTTATATTGTCAACAGGAGAGACGTGAGAACCATCGAAAGAAATAGAAAAGTTAGGAGGTGTCTTTGAGAGGGACATTTCTAGAAGTTGAGTTTTTAAAGAGTTGAATTTCACAAGGTTGAGACGACCCACTGGGAAATTCTATCCAGATCTGCAAGAATGGAATCGGAAAGATTTAGACGAGAAGCAACTATAGATGCAAAGGAAGGAGCAGATTTGAAATGAGTAGAAGAATGGAGGGTTGAGTCATCGGCACATGAATGGATAGGGTTAGATGAACAGCTGAGAAAATCATTAATGAAAAGTAAGAATAGAGTAGGAGACAAGACAGAACCCTGAGGAACACCCCTATTGACAGGAAAGGAAGAAGAAGTCGCTCCATCAACAACAGCTGAAATGGAACGATTAGAAAGAAAACTACACATAAGTAAGCAAAGAGAAGGAGGAAACCCAAAGGAGGGGAGCTTGGAAAGCAGTGACGCATGCCATACCCGGTCAAACGCCTTAGATATGTCAAGCGCCACCACGCAAGTCTCCCCATGGTCCCTAAGGACAGAAGACCATAGATCTGTGAAATAGGAAAGTATATCACCAGTAGACCTCGAACGTCGAAAGCCATACTGATGATCAGAAAGAATGGTTGTCACGTGACAATCTTGCCGCCTTTAGGGATTTTTTCTCGTCTCCTTGTAGGTGAAAATTTCTAATTTAATATTCAAACTTATTATATATTTTTACATGTCTCTTTGGCATTTTTCAATTTGTTTTATTTTATAGAACATAATCATAATAATCTCCAATCTATTAAAAATCT
>SEYY01012913.1:0-7500 GCA_009176605.1 Armadillidium nasatum
TGACTAAAGTGGAGGAGCAACAAAATTTGAATAGCAGTTCTTTTCAACAAGTAAATATTAAAAGGGCGTGAAAAATATTTATATTTATATAACATCTGATTGACAAAGAAAGGATTGATTTCGTCGCAGTCATTCAATTGGAGAACTTATTCTTCGCTGGTTCTAAAGGCTGAACCTTTTATACCAGTATTTTTCCCATGTAGGTTGCAGGAAAATGTTTTGCAGCCGACGCCACCCTGCATCTTGCGGATATGGTAATGTATAAAAAAAAAATATATATATATATATATATATATATATATATATATATATATATATATATATATAATATATATATATATATATATATATATATATATATATATATATATATATAAGTAATTTGAGTCCGTTAAAACTCTCGCAGACTGAATATTCATTAAACATCAAAGTTTAAAGTTTTCTATAGGGGAGTCGAACCCAAGCCCTTTAGCACAAAAGCATAGAGTTTTAAATCTACGCTATGGTGGTTCAAAAGAGAAATCCTAAGAGGAGGCTCATGAATAATTATTCAAATTATGGTTTGTTAAAAATTATACTGTTAAACACTTAAAAATATTTTTATTTAAGCAACATAAAATGGAAGCTACTTCCAATTAATATACAGAAATTATTAGAAGTGACATCTGCTGTTATAACTATTATCACAGTTTCTATGTGACGTCATTCACGAGCATTGAATTTAGGAAAGAGATTTTTTCAGTTAAAAAGGTTTAAATTCTGTAACTTATTATTAGGTATCTTTGACATTGCTTCTAACAAGAATTGAAATCAGTTCTTCATTTCGAAAACGCTCTGGTGAAGACGATTCTATTAAATGACGTGTTGAAAGTATATCGGAGAAGCAACAACAAACTTATCTTTAAAATAGCAGGCGGTAAGTGATAGAATTTTTAATTTTCATTGATTTTTTATTTAATTCTTACACACACACACACACACACACACAACACACACACACACATACCACACACACATATATATATATATATATATATATATATATATATATATATATATACATATATATAATCTTCATCCTAGGGGCTAAGCCCTATGATTAAGAACTTCAGATGTAATAGAGTTCCATCAAGAAAGTACACAATTTCTAACACAATCAGTTATTCATATTTGGTATCAATGAAAACATTCTTTAAGAAACCTTAATATTTATTTACCCTAACTATTCACAGGTTTCAAAAAAAATAAAAAAATAAATGTAGAAAAAAACCAGAAGTAAATAAAATGAAAGTATACAAGCAGATCTATTTAGAAAATAATCTAGATAAATTTAGAAAATAAATCTAAAATTATATATATATATTAATATATATATATATAATATTAATATATTAATATAGATTATATATATATTAATTAATATTAAATATAATTATTTGCATACTTTAAATATTGGCTTTAGGAATAATTTTATGGAATATCATTTATATAAACGAAGTTACTCAAATTGGCATCTTTATAAAAAAAAGACGAACGGATATATGGAATTTTTGTTTTAACATCTGCGTAAAGAACTTCTCCACCAGCAAGATAAGACGCCCAAAAACCGTAGGTTCCAAGCGTAAATATACTATGGTTGCAGAACGAAAGTATTGCCATATCCACTTCAGGTGTGCTATCTGTTCAAAATAAGAAAAAAATAATTATTTTCCGTGTTAAGAATAACCTCACTCAATAAAATTCTTATTCTTTAAACACCAACGTGTATATATATATATATATATATATATATATATATATATATATATATATATATATATATATATATATATATATATATATATATATATATATATATATATATATATATATATATATATACATATGAAATATCGATACATCGATTTTTCGATATGAAGACCAGAAATCTGCTTAACTTTTACCTTTTATTATTATATATATGGTAAAGAACGCTATTTTTGAATTTGAGGTTCTACTTACCTGGATAAAATACGTTTTTCTCTTTCTTTAGAATTTTCTTCAAGCGTTTGACATCATCAGATATTGCAATGAATATCGGATTTTTATATTTTCGTTTAATATATTTTATTGCATTAGCAACGTAATTATCACTTGGCAAATCCACCTCCAAAAACAATCTATAATTAAGAAGAAAATAACTATAATAATAATAATAATAATAATAATAATAATAATAATAATAATAATAATAATAATAATAATAATAATAATAATAATAATAACCAGAAGTTTCATTGAGTAGGACGAATAGGAGGGTACACAGTAAGTTGATATCGGAGCTCCAAGAATATGAAATTCAGTAAATTAAATGAGGTAAGGTCTAAATCAAAAGAGGAAATTTTCACCTAAGTGAAAAAAAGATAAAGATAAAGATTGTTACAGAATTTAATAAAAAAATAAAAGTCCAACACCATATCAAGCAGGTGGCGAAGTATTCTTTAGTATTGATGTCTGCACTTATTTTGTAATTAGTGTAAGAACTGTTATTTATTGGTTCAACTTTTGTCCCGAAGTTTGTGTTATCGAGTGCATTTACTAATACGAAATAATTAAAAATTTTAATAAAAATTTTAACTGAAACAACTGTAGGTATATAAATTAACGTAGTTGATTCAATTAGGATCAGTCCAAATGTTGTAGATTAGCAGCGTTTTCTATCAGTGAAGTTAAGTTAGTTGTGGTACTTTATTTGGCCACCATTCACCTATGTTAGCGGTATATATATATATATATATATATATATATATATATATATATATATATATATATATATATATATATATATATATATATATATATATATATATATATCATATATATATATATATATATATATATATATATATATATATATATATATATATATATATATATATATATATATATATATATATATATATATATATATATATATATATATATATATATATATATATATTATATATATATAATAAACAAATTTGGAATGCCTATGCTACCACTTCCGAAATGTACCTCACAAATTTACAAATGGTTACTCGTACATTAATTTTTTAAAACAACTAAAAAATGCGAAATATAAGGCACCCTCCGAGAAGCATAAAAAAGGGACTTCCAATAGTAGACCCTCATCCACCTCTTAATCCATCATCACTTGAAAATTGGAGGACGCCAATGATGGAGTTGGTGCAAGAAGACCTTGCTTCCAGTTTCCCCTGGTGCACGGTCTTCTTCTTCATTAATTTCTGCAACATTCGCGATCTCTTTTCTAATTTCCACTTTGTCGAACACCTCCTCTCTTCTTCTAGGCTTCATATCATGTTCTTAACTAGGTGAGTGCTCTGAAAGCAAAACTTTTTCTCCTATCTTTATTCTTAATTTTCAGCCAAAGGTGGATGTTGCTCATACGTTCGCAACGATGTTGTCTGTACTTGTGTATCTAATTTGAAGTCTTCTGAATTCTATACTTTTTGGCTTCAGCTCTTGCAACTCTTCAACTAAATTTTTCTGACTACTTATCTCCTAACTCAACGGGCTATAAAAAGTTCTTCGACTTTCTCAACTCAAATAAAGCACATTCTTTTCTCATCTCCTTTCTCTGAAATCGTCATTTTGAGTGATTTCAAGTTGCTCTTCCTCCCAAATCAATAGTTTTCATCTAGTTTTCAAGATCCAGCTGGTGAACTCGCCTACCACTTTTATATCCAGAACAACCATATATATATATATATATATATATATATATATATATATATATATATATATATATATATATATATATATATATATATATATATATATATATATATATATATATATATATATATCCCAGACCTCCTTGATGATGAACAATATTATTTTATCTCTTCTTAACTTCTTCCACTTCTGTTAAACTCTTTCCTCCTCTGGGTTCATCTGGTCACCTTTTTATCTATGCTTCTTCTTCTGTCTTTTCAAGTCTTCCGCAGGAAGGGTCCCACCTTCGGCGAGGAAACGCTTTTAACACTTTGGTGCCGCTAACTAGTCTGATTTGCGGCTGTATTTCTCCGATTTTCCATGGAATGATTACCTTGGGAGAGGTCCCTCGAAATGTGCATAGCACATAACTGAGGTGGTTTTCTTTGGCATGAAGTTGTACATTTCATATTCTTTCTATTCTTCTAAGCTTAACAGAGATTGCCGTCTTCTTTAAACTTCTGAAATTCATATTTCATCCTAGAATCGTGCAAAATCTATTCTTCTTAACGCCAAAAAACTCATTTCTCGTCTCAAATTCAATCTTTCTTGCTCCTCTTCCTTAGACCTTTTCTGGCATCTTGCCAAATATGTGAACTCTAACTTTCCTTTTTTTCCTTCAATCCCCTCCAACTCATTTATGCCTAAAATTTTAATTTCTTCTAAAGACGTCAATTCTGTTTTCTTTGAGCTTAATACTAAGAAGGTGTACGGTCATAATGGTATCACTCCTGTGGTTCTCAAGACTTGTGTTTCTGAACTTTCTCCCTGCCTTGGTATGCTATTTCGTCCTTGAATATTTCAACTTTACCTTCTTGGTAAAATCGTGAGCTTATTCATCCTGTGCCGAAAAAGGAGGAACACTCTCAGCCCTCCAACTACCGTCCCATTTCTTCTATCTCGTCTCTTTCTAAAGTTTTTGAATCTATCCTTAACAGGGATATTTGGAAATATCTCAATTCTTATAATCTTATATCTGATAGGCTGTATGGTTTTCCTAAAAACGTTCTACGGTGCCCTTATTTATTTCCTCTATGAGTCTTGGTTCTCATCTCTTCGGCATTTCGGTGAATTTCTCACTGTCGTGCTAGACATATCTAAAGCCTTCAACAGAGTCTGGAACAAAGCTTTAATTTAGGAACTTCCATTTTATGGAATCTATCTTTCTTTCTGTGACCTTCTCTCTGATTTCCATTCCGATCATTATATAGCAACTGTTGAAGGCGACCACCATTCTTTTTAAAAAATCTATTAATAGTGGTGTTCTATCCCCAATGCATTTCTTATGTTTCATTAATAACCTTCTCTATAATACTTCGTCACTTATCCACTCCGATGCAAATGACTCCACATTTCATCACTACTTTCATTGTGAAAGTCGCTCTTCCAAACAGCAGTTACTTGATGCAGGGAGGATGACTTTGGAGCAGATAACTTATCTTTCTAAAATTTTAAACTGGGGTAAAGAAAACATGGTCGTTTTAAATGTCTCAAAAATCAGCTCATCTATTTCTCTACTCGACACAACCTTCCACGCAACTGTGACGTCTCCGAAATGACTCTACTTAAAAACCTTCTTCTGTCTTTAAAACTGACGGTGTTTTTTATCTCGTGATTTTCATTTGATTTAAAACAGTACTCTTTATGAAGCATTAGGTTTTCTGAGGTGCTTTCAGAACTTTTTCACGCCACCACAGTTTTTGCTCTTTACATAGATATTGTTCGCCCCTGTATGGAGTATTTCTCACATATTTTTGGATAGTTCTACTTATACATCTCTTCTTGAAAAGGTAGAATCCAGTATCTTTCATTCTTAGTAACCTTTTACATTCTCTCTACCTCTAGGATTCTTGGGTCACTATATGTATTACCCTTATTGCAATGGACAGTACTCTCCAGAACTCTCTCATGGCAATCCTCGTCCATCGAGAAAGGGTCGTGCGATACGTGTTTCTACGCAATGTCATCCTTTCTCTGTTCAACCCTCTGATCTCAGATTTGATAGCTATGCTCAATCTTTCATGTACTATACTCGTAAAGTTTAAAGCACATTCCCTTTCTATATTTTCCCAACTTTTTTTGATTGTACACCTTCAAACGACGTGCATTGGGATATGTTGTCTTTTAATTGGATTTAGATTTTGATATTATTCTATATCTGCATGGTGGAAATTAGTAGGACTCTGGCCTTTCCTACCAATATATATATATATATATATATTACTATATATATATATATATATATATATATATATATATATATATATATATATATATATATATATATATATATATATATATTTATTTATTATTTATAAGTGAAAAAAACTATAACCTTTCATATGATGCTTATAATCTGTCATTCTAATATGAAATCCCAACAAAAGTATAATTTCTTTATTAAATTTCCTTCTTTTTGCATTCTTTATAGAAGATAAAATTTTTCAACCTATATATATATATATATATATATATATATATTATATATATATATATAATATATATATATATATATATATATATATATATATATATATATATATATATATGCGTGGTGTATGTGTGTGTGTGAGTTTGTTTTCAGTTCGAAGATTAGATAAGAAAAAAGGTATATGTAGTTTTTCACCTTTCAGACGCTTGTCCTATTTGAATTTGTTATAATATATTCTATTTTACTGAAAGAAATATATATGAAAATGTTCGTCAGATATTAAATATGTGAGAGACAAAAATTTGGTAAATTTATTTAAAAAAGAAAAAAAAAAATAATATATGTATATATATATATATATATATATATATATATATATATATATATATATATATATATATATATATATATATATAATATTATATATATATATATATTATAATATAATGAGTTACTTCTTCTATCCTTGTTACATCCTTTTATTCTTCCCTCTCCCATCATAAGTTATCTGCACAATTTACACTTTAGAGCGTTTCTACTGTCCAACTCTTACATGTTTTTTAATCCTGATTCTTTTAGGCACCTTTCTAAGTGTATACCTCATCTTGTTCGCTTTTTATAGTTACCATTTTTGTGTGTATTATATATATATAATATATATATATATATATATATATATATATATATATATATATATATATATATATATATATATATTATATATATATATATATATAAATGGACCCTTGGCACCAGAGGACCAGCGAAGAACTTTCGAAACATCCCTATAGCAGCCAAAATGTTTAATGTTTGGGAAAAGCAACGGTGATGTTTAAGTAGGCAAAGGCATCCTGTTCTTCAAGCAGATATTTAGGTAGAGCGCAAATTTGCGCTTTTGGGCTCTTAAAAAAGTTGTTAAGCGCAAATGCAAAATCGCACATTTTCAAAATTTCTCGCAAACGCAAAAGCGCAAATTTTTTTACTTAAAGCGCAAATTTGCGCTTTCATGCTCACCTCTGATTGTAATCTATAAGAATTTTTATGTTTATTAACCTAAGTTTTGCTCATTCATCTATAGAATGCTTTATACTTTTTTTTTGTTTTTTAAAAATTTTGAAAATTAAAAAAAATTTAATGAATATAAATATATAAATTATATATATATATATATATATATATATATATATATATATATATATATATATATATATATATATATATATATATATATATATTATATATATTATTATATATATATATATATATATAATATATATATATATTATATATTTATATATATATATATATATATA
>SEYY01012913.1:10000-11820 GCA_009176605.1 Armadillidium nasatum
TATATATATATATATATATATATATATATATATAGTCCTGGAATGAAGTTACTTCTTTTTATCCACACTGTTTCTGAATATAGTGTCTTATCCTGTTGCTCTACTGTCTCATAGGTAAAGGAAACAGAAGTATTTGGTGAATCCAAATGAAATCCCATTAACTCTGAAGTTCCAATTTTCAAGTCTCCACAGAGTTTCCAACCATATCGTTTATACTGTAATGCATTAATTAAAACTGACATACTGTCATATGTTTCCTTCACATCTACTGAGTATGCTACTGGTAATGAAGGCTTGGACATTACCATTATGAAGCAATACTGCTTTCAGACTTGTCTTTGAGGAGTCTATAAAAAGTCTCCATTCCTCTGTGACATACTTGAAACCAAGTTCAGCCATCAAACCGTCAATATTTGTACACACACATACCGATGATCGTTGCATGGTGAAGTATTTTGAAAATCGCTCATGTCTTTGTCTATATACTGAAATTCTAGTGCATGTTGCCAACAAATTCCACTGCTGCAGCCTAGATCCTAAGAGTTCAGCTTGTCCTTTGCTGAGATCTAAATCTCTTACTAGATCGTCGAGCTCTCTTTGTTGAATGAGATGGGGTGTCCTCTCATGAAATGGAACGAAGGACGTGGTCAAATGATGTTGATTCTTCAATTTCCTCAACCGTTTCCTCTTCAGGGATATTGAATTCTTCCAAGTCCATTGGTGGCTTAGGCACTGGAAGTCCAGGTCCATGTAGTACTGGTCGAATTGCAGATGGAAGAGAAGGATAAACTATATTTGATTTTGTTTTATTTGAAAATCCTTGTACCTTTGTGAGGCAGAAATAGCAGTCTTCTAAGTGGCTAGTAGGCTCGCGCCAAACCATTGGTACAGCAAATGGCATACTTCGTGATTTTTCTCCATTCATCCACTTAATCAAATTGGTGTAGCAAGTTGTACAAGATATATGGGGAGCCCAATCTTTATCCTGGTCTCCAATGTGACATCCAAAATAATAGTAATATGCTTTCTTAACTGTGGTTGTTAAAGACCGCCGACCATTTTTTACAGTGAACTCATCCACATATGTAACAAAAGCAGCATGGTAGATTTAGACATTTGCGACGGTCTCTATTCATTTCAAAATAAAACGAATTAACATTTATGATGATTTCATAAAGCAACCACATACAATGACCTTCTGTTCTTTAATTGAGCATTAACCCAATACGAAATGACTCAAGAGCATCAAACATTTCCTCCTTCAACAAGATAAGATTGAACATGAAATTATATTTTCATTTCCTACATTGTTTATATATATAATATATATATATATATATATATATATATATATATATATATATATATATATATATATAATATATATATATATATATAATATATATATATATATATATATATATATAATAAATAAAAAAAAAAAAAAAAAAAAAAAAATTTTTAAAAATTTAATTTTTTCAATTTCCTCAAAAATGGTACGTGAAAGCTTTTCTAAAATCAAATTCGCGCTTATACTACCTAAATTAACTAGAAACAATCAATTTAATTTATGTGGCAAAATCTTTAAGTAGCGTAATAATAATAATAATAATAATAATAATAATAATAATAATAATAATAATAATAATAATAATAATAATAATAATAATAATAATAATAATAATAATAATAATTAATAATAATAATAATAATAATAATAATAATTAATAATTTAATAATATATGTCAACCATTAAAAAATCATAGTAAAGGAAGAAGCTAATCTTCAGTTGTTTGGGTAAATTAAAGTTTGAAATTTCA
>SEYY01012915.1:0-17500 GCA_009176605.1 Armadillidium nasatum
ATACCATACCATGATCATTCTCTAATCTATTCTCAATTCTAGTTTCTTTGTTTATTTAGAATTTATTTTATTCCTTTATTTCTTTCCATCATCGGGAGGACTTTTTGATTTTTGGTTAACTGATTTACGAAATTTAACTGATTTATTGTCAGCTGCGCTTAGGGATTACTGGCAGTACTGTATTGTGGAATTGGTCTTTCTCAAGACCCATGTATAGCATATAGCTTGGCTATCTAATCCCTCCTCTATCATATCTTTTTTACTTTCCTTAGTCCTGTCTATTTTTCTTTTACATTGTGTCTTATTGGCAGTTGTAGCAGTGTTCTCTAGGATTCTCCTACTAGACCTATATTCTTTTCATTAAGGATCTTTCTAACTTTATTCATTCGTAAGTTGGTATCTCAGTACCCAATTCTTCAGCCAATTTTAAATCTGCTCTTTTTGTATCCAGATTGCTGCTCAGTTTCAGCTTTGATTCTATTTTTACTGATCTGAGAAAGATATCCCAGTGGTGTTGTCTCAGAACATTAAAAACTCAAACCTCTACATATTTCGTAATTTGCTCTCTTTTGATGTTCTTCATCTCGCCTGGGGACTATATTAACATCCTTGGTTTATGGGACATCTAAAATCAAAACACAAATATGAACATTCACTAGCAGAAAAGGGGCAATCAAAAGAAAAAGAAAAGAAAATATTGAAAAAACAAGAAAAAAATCTTAATTTTCTTTTGTTTAAATTTTTTTTATGATTGAAAAAAGTATAAATCAGGGTAAAGTTGAGTTGATTAGATTTCCGAGTCTAAACAGTTTCAAGTTGGAAAAAAAATAAGTGGATCAAACCACTGTCCACATGAGCTGAAATTTAAGTATAATAGCCAATTTCTTGCATTAGTGAACAGATTTGATATCGCATCTAGAAAAAAGTTATAAGCACTTGAAATTTTAAAAAAAATCGTACCTTTCTGAGAGAAAAAAAATTATTTTTGAATATTGTTTAGAGGAGTGACAGGGCAAACTTTATTTAGTGTATTATAAATGCTATTTGTTTGAAGCAAGATAAACCTCTCAAACTTGGAATTTGAAATTGGTCAAAAATAGACAATTTATGAAGACATACACCAAAAATATGAAATGTTATTTTTAGTTTTTTTTTCTTTTCTGGATTTTTTTTTTTTATTATCAATTTTCGCTATAAATTTTCTAACTCTAGAACAAAAGTCCTTGAGCCCATAGAATTCTGATAAACAATCCAAATTTCAGTCATTCCAAAAGTGGTTGCCCTGCCATTCATGAAAAAAGGTCAAATTTCACCCCCCAAAAAACTTAAATTATTCTCAGAAAAATGCTATAAATGACTTTTTCACTGGGGGGGAAAAAATGGTTTACACTGAAATTTCAGGAGAATTGGCTGAAATAAAAACTTTGAAATGGACGCCCCTTAGATTTGCCATCACAGCAAGCAAACCCGTTTTTCCGAATTTGGCTGGGGCGGGTCATAAAAATTGCCTAGGCTAAGGTGGTTCATATATATATATAATATATAATATATATCATATATATATATATATATATATATATATATATAATATATATTATAATATACAGCTCATTAAAGGTTTTGTTATCCTTTTATATAAACTGAAATACATTTATATTTTACATTACAAGTCTACAACTCTTCCCCATTATTTAGATAAGTTGAGTTTGTCAAAAAGCCTTTTAAACAATTCATTACCCCCTTTGATTCCTTATTTGTATATAATTTGGCTCCATTATCTCACTAGAAATTATAAAAAAATAGAGACAGTAAGAAGCTTCAAGGACTATCAAACTAAAATTGATAGTATGGACTCAGAGGCCTTGCATTTTTACTGGCCCTGGCTAAAAATCTGAAAATGGCAAATTACTTATAAGGGAATATATCAACCAAAATATTAAAAATTTGAGATTTTTTATTTTTCAATATTCTTCTGTTTCTTGGGCCACTCTCTAGTAGTGTATGTTCATCTTTGTCAGAGAAAGAGAACGGAGATCACAAGTAGAGCATTTCTACAAAAGCCATACTGGCGATCAAGATATGATAAAAGAATTGAGATGTTTAAATCTTCCTGTTAAGGATAGATTCGAAAACTTAGAAAGAAAGAAAAAAAAATGGGATGGTAGTTAAGGTTGAGAGGGGTCCCCCTCTTAGCACAGGCTGAATGAACGCACATTCCAGCAAGAAGGGAATTGAAAAGACAGACAAAATAGTTACCAAGGCAGGTGCAAGCTCGGAAGCACAAATTTTGAGAACCACAGGACATTCATGGACCATACGCTCTTCTTAGTTTAAGCTTAGTGAGAGAAGAAATGATCTTTAGAAGAAATACATTTAGGCAGAATAATGGGGGAAGGTAGGAATAGCTTCGGAATCGTCTAACATTGAATTAGAAGCAAAAGTTTAGCGAAGAGTTCAGCTTTAGAGGAAGACAAAGGCAGTTGTACCGTCAGAAGATACTAAAGGAGGGAAAGAGGAAGAAACAAAGTTAGAGTAAATTTTTTGCAAAAAGCCAAAAGGAAGAGAACCAAAAAGATATTGCATTAGTGAGTAAAGAGTTTTTGGTATAAAGAATAGATTTTGCATGATTCCGGGATGAAATATAATTTATGAGTTTCTGAGTTTGAAGACTACGGTAGTCCAAAGGCAGCATCCCTTGGATGCACAAGAACAAGCAGAATTAAACCAAGGTTTGTTAGGTATAGTAGAAGGGAAATATATGAATGTACGCCTCCATGCCAAGAGAACACCTCAGTTATGCGCTCTGCACACTCCGAGGGACCCCTCCCATGGAAAATGAAAATTCAACCGCAAGTCAGACCAGTTTGGCACCGAAATGCCAGAAGTCTCCTCACTAAAGGCAGGGCCATTCTTGCGAAGACTTGAGAGACAAATGACCTCAGCTGTATTGTGTGTTCATCTTATGTGGTGACTCACTCTTCATTCTTCTACTTATTTTCAAATCTGCTCTCTTTCTTCTAGAATTGCTCTCATCTTCAACTTCCTATACTTTTGCTGATCTGATGGATTCCGTGGCGCACTGCAACCTTGTGAAATTCAACTTTTGAAAAATCAACTTCTTCACATCTCTCAAAAACATTTCCCAACTCCCACTCCTAAACACTCTCCAGTCCACAGAGCAACATAAAATTCCAAGTAACATAAACAATAAATTATCTTGGAAACCCATTATTATTTGTTATAGTTCCTAATAGGCTAATACCAAAACCTAAAATTAATGTCTATAACAGTGCTTGAGGGAGTTGACTAGACCGACCGGCCCCAGCTAAAAATCAGGGAAAACCGGGTTTGCCGGCGTGGTTAAAATGGCAAATTATTCAAAAAAAAAAAATATTTTTTTAATTTTCAGCGATTCTGCTGAAACTTTCAGTATATATAGATTTTTTACCAGTAAGAAAAGTCCATTTCTAGCGTTTTTCCGAGTCTATTACGGTTAAAAGTTTTTTTTTTTTTTTTTTGTTGGAAATTTACCCTTTTTCAATTGAAGAAACTGAAAATGGACTAATCTAAATTATATGGCTACAAAAAGCCTAATAGACTTTCCCAGATATAAAAAATGTTATAAGCCAAAAACTGACAAACTAAAGAAAAAAAAAAAAAAAAAAAAAAAAAAATCTTTTTTAAAAAAATACTATTTTTTGGTGTGCATAGAGGAGGGGTGGGGCTACAAATTCCTCAATGTACTTTATTCGATGACATTCGTTGGTTTTGAGATATAGCCTTCAAAAAGGTCCATTTTTGGCCAAATTTAAAAAATTCCCAAAGTTGAGAGGCTATATCTCGCTTCAAACAAAGGGCATTTAAAAATGCACTAAATAAAAATTGTTGCCCTATTCTAAACAATATTCACAAATAAAAAAAATAGTAGGTATGTTTTTTTTTAAATATTTTTTCCTCCAGAAGGGTATGATTTTTGCAAATTTTTTTCAAGTGCTTATAACTTTTTTTCTATACGTGATATCAAAAATCTATTCCCACCAATGCAAGAAATTGGGGCAAAGGTATTCAGTTAAATTTCAGCTCATGTGGACCAGTGTTTGACCCAGTTATTCAATTTTTTCAACTTTGGGTCCAAATAAGTTTCAAACCGTTATAGACTCAAAAAAATGCTCGAAATCAACTCAGAACTTGGTGAAAAAAAACAAAATTTTGAAAATTTCAGCTCAATCAGTCAAAAAAAAATAAAAAAAATTAAACAAAATTAAGAAAAAAAAAATTTTTTTTTTTCTGTTTCTTTTGACACTCCTTTTCTGCTAGTGAATGTTCATCTTTGTGTTTGATTTTAGATACTCCAAAAAGATTGAAAATTTTTTACTTGTAGCACCCGGAGTTCTCTTCTAATTTTCTGACTGCAGATGTTACATTTAGCTATTTCGAGCCTATCCTGAAACATTGTAAAGTATTCAAATACTGCAAAGCTGATCTTTTAGCCATATTGACTGAAAAGTATAAACAAAATAAAATTTTTAAAATAATGCAGCTAAATGATACAAGTATACATAGCAATAAAATAACAATGATATGTGTAAATACAGGTTAATTGATAATTTTAATATCTTACATTTTTTCAAACTTTACCTTTGGTCTTACCTAGGTAAACGTGTTAAATCACTATTATGAATTAGAAAATTTTTTTAATTTTTTTATTTTTTAACTTTAAACAAAACAATTTTTTTTTTTTAAGAAAAATGCATATAATCATTAATTTAAGTGAATGTTGGTATTCTACTCCTTCCTTATAATTAAATAAACCTAATATCTAATTTTCTTAACATAAAATTTCAGTACTTTTTACCTCTTTAAAATTTTAGGAAACCCCGGCCAGCCCGGCCCCGGCAGGCCAAATTCCAACCCTGGTCGGGCCCAAGAGTTGACCTCTTGCATTCCACCACCATTGCATCACCCTTGCTTGCATATAAATTTTGTGTGAACAGCAAACTTGGCTTGCATATTGTGGTACCACCTCCTTTCCAGCCACCTCTGCTCTGTGGAACTCCCTACCTGTCTGTTTTTCCTGCTGTATTTAACCTACTCTCTTTAAATCCTCTGTCTGCCCCCACCTGAGGGATCTACGTTAGATTTGGGATTGAGTGAGTGTTCTTTTATCTTTAATTATATGCCCATGAGTGGTGGTAGTATGTAAAAAAAATATAATATATATATAATATATATATATATATATATATATATATATATATATATATATATATATATATATATATATATATATATATATATATATATATATATAAATCATACTCTGTCCACTTATGAATCCTTTGTTACCTTCTTAACTCTCTTCTGATTTATCTTTTCAATTTTTAGGAAGGTGTAGAGAAAAACATGTTTATTTTCTTTGTATTAAAAACCTATCTGTTCATCTTTATCTTCAATTGAACTACATTGAGAACATTTAACCAAAAAACTTGTGTGTCTTTAATATACCAAATTCATTGAAGAATCACATTGTTCCTCTCACCAAACAGATTTCTTAAGAGGTTGAATGCTCTGAAGTAACTTCAGAACTTCCTCAAATTACATAAGTTTCATGCTCTTTATAGTTGCAATTTTTGTCCTTGTATGGAACAGGTATCACATTTTTAAAGTGGTTCCATTTTTTTTTTATAGCTGATAAGAATCAACTCCATCATAAAATGCTGATTATGCAATGATTTGAGAGAAATATTTAAATACTTAACAATGCCTATTTAGTAGTGCTTTTTATTATATATATATATATATATATATATATATATATATATATATATATATATATATATATATATATATATATATATATATATATATATATGGATCAGCTAAATAGATTATCTAGAACATAATTTGAAGAAAAAAAAAAACATGTTTGGACTGAAATATTTGACAAAAATCAGACATGTATGGGAGCAAAATTAATGCAAAATTTTCAGCATATTCACTTATTAATTTTGATGGTATCTTGAAGCACAAATTTCTAAGTAAATGTTGCAAGTTTTCATCACCTCAAAATTATATCTTTAAAAGAAAAAAGATAATAATAATTTTCAATAATAGTAATGTGATAATAACTATTCATCTGAATGGTTTGAAATTTCAGTGTATAGAATTGGGTGAGTTAACTCACCTTTTATATAAGGCATTCTTCTATAAACCAAAGAAAAGGAAATTTTTTTTTTTAAATGATTTTGTACGTAAACAAAAAAATAAAAAATAAGCCTCTAAATAAAAGATACCATATGTAACTTACCTACCCCTATATCTGG
This sequence comes from Armadillidium nasatum, assembly GCA_009176605.1. Taxonomy (NCBI): domain Eukaryota; kingdom Metazoa; phylum Arthropoda; class Malacostraca; order Isopoda; family Armadillidiidae; genus Armadillidium; species Armadillidium nasatum. The sequence continues at coordinate 6,324 of SEYY01012915.1, forward strand.
AAATTTCATGAACATCAGTTGAACTGTAAATTACAACAATTTTTTAATTTTTCAGACCTTACCCTTCACACTTCTTTATATGTTAGCAGTTACTATGAAAATTTTGCTTAAAATTTTTTGAAAAAATTGTTCTATGAAAATAGATCATCATTCTTTACCACTTGAATAATTAAAAATTTATAAAAACAGAGTTAAGTAGAACAGAATATAATCCATTACTAAGATATGTAGTGTCATGTCCTTGCATATCTTGTATAGGTAGATTGAAAATAATATATGAAGAGTTTTTGGCTGTCTCAAATATTGTTATCCTTAACTTATAATTGTAATTTAAGCAAAGTTTACTTTGATTATATGCAGTTTAAAGGGCATATTAAAAGCTCAATACAGTTACTTTAGTTTTTTTTATCTCATAAAAGGATCATATTAAAGTACCGTATTTGTCTTAACTATGCAAATATATAGTTTTCATACTTAAAATTAAAACCTCACACCAAGGGGGACTGTTTTTCGAATTTCTCTTAACTTTTGTCTGTGACAATTGCAAAATATTTATCAACTCATTATTTGACTTATAAAGTTTGCAAATAAATTAGTCATTTGTTAGACATATATATCCGCTGGTTTCCAGGACATGTGGAAATAACTGCATAATGAAGTAGATGTTGTAACACAAAATTCTTACATTGTATACCTTCAACTTTAAAGTATTCAAACATTAAATTTAACATATTAAAGATATCAATTACAACTTAAATGGAAGACGATTTGAATCATTGTAAAGATCTTTCATCAGCTGTTTCTAGTATCTATCATAGATAGGTGAACAAATTGAATTTCCTAAGACTTAGACATGATCTTTTGTTTGATTCACTTTTACAAGGAAATTCCAGTCAAATGCATAGAATAATTGTTCAATAAGGCTTATTCTAAAGCATGTTTTTATTGATCACCCTATTTATAGTCATCAAGGGAATGTTGCTGCAAATTTGCTTTAATAATTCTTTAACTTTAATTTATAAAATATTCTTACTTGAACCTTTTCTGATTTTCTTGGAAAAGACCTAATTTTTTTTTAATGGTTTTTCATAATATTTAACCAAATGTATGGACCGACTGGGGCTCCGACCCTGGCAAATCCCATCCCCAGCTAAAAATCAGTTAAAACCGGGGTTTACCTGCTGGGATTAAAATGGCAAATTATACTTATTAATTGTGGATTAAATCAAACAAAATATAAGAAAATTTAGATTTTTTTTCTCGTTTTTTTTTCTTTTTTTTTTCAATATTTTCTTTTCCTTTTCTGTTTCTTTTGACTGCTGAAAGATTTGGTTGAAATTTTTTTATTTGGGACACCCAGAGATCCTCTTCTAATTTCCTGACTGCTCATGTTACATTTAGCTATTTCGAGCCTATCTTGAAACATTGTAAAATACTCCCATACTGCTGAAGCTGATCTTTTATCCATATGACTGAAAGTATAAAAAAATAATAATTTTGAAATAATGTAGCTAAATGATACTAGTTTAATACATAGCAAAAAATAATGATATATATAAATACAGGTTATATTGATAATTTTATATCTTACATTTTTTCAAACTGTACCTTAGGGTCTTACCTAGGTTGGATCACTATTGTGATTCAGGAAAAAAAAAAATTTTGTACTTTTTTTTAAAAATTTTTTTATACAAAATCTTTAATTTTCTGAAATTATTTTGGAGAAAATGCATATAATCATGAAGTGAATGTTGGCTATTCCACTCCTTCCTTATAATTAAATAAACCTCAATTAAATTTATATCTAATTTTCTTAACGTAAAATTTCAGTGCTTTTGACCTCTTTACAAATTTTAAGCAAGCCCGACCAGAACCCTAGCCCTGGTCGCAGAAAAATTCCAGCCCTGGTCAGTCCCTAGAGTTAGAAATACTCCAAGATGAAATCAAATTTCCCCAGAAATTTTAAAAAAGATTGTCTCTTCATCTCAAGTTAAGAACTTTAAATTTAAGGTACTAGAATTTTGCATGTTTGTCCATGTTCTCACATATTAAAATTTTAAAAATCAATGTTCTGAAGATACTGCAGGGTGTCCCACTTGCTATCTGCCACAGATTTGAGCTTATAGTCATATAAGTTAATAGATTTGCCATGAGCAAACTGCGGTGTGTGAGAACCATGCTGACATCTCAACAAGTGTTTTGAAGTGATCATCATTTGCATCAAGGTATCCCAGCACACGCTCATCCATGTTAAGGAATATTTCTACCAAAGTCTCATGGAAATGACACAATTTTCAAAGAAGTACTCAATTTCGTATATGCTGATAATGGATGTATTTACAAGTGGCTCTCTCATGATACTACCTTGCTTCTCACTCACCGAGGTTTGTTTGTAGTAAATTTTATTAATTTATGACCAGTACTTTGATATCTAAGCACATATCAGGGGCCGAAGGTGAGTGGGACACCCTATATTATACTATATATTAAAACTACATGTAGTTATACATTTGAATAAAGAAAATACACAATTCAATTCTTCCATATTATAAAATTAAATTTATTAAAATAATGGAAATTTTTAAAAATATATATTTTTTCATTTCATTGCCAGATTTACTATAGTCGTTATTGCCAGAAAATTCTCAATTGTCCCATCACTATTTCTTACACTCTTCCACTCAAAGTCCAATCACGATATACACCATTTCCATTTTTATTTGAAAAGTTCATTATTTAAGCTTGCAAAAAAAGGCTTTTCCTATTAGTCTTGATGTCGGAAAACTTCTACACAGTAAATAAAAGCATCTGACTCATTCCTACTGATTAGGAGGTTCTACTGATATTATCAACTCAGTCTGTTATGAATAGTGGCAATTTCTATAAACTAGAAACTATCCTGGGAGATAGTTTGTATTTTATAGATATAAGAAAAAAATGGACATCTTTTTTTTGCATCAGTTAACTAGTTCATATATAGTAAGATTGTTTGTGTAATATGGTAAAATTGGGAAAAGGATTCCTTTATGGAAACTGAATTTTTTAAATTTCTTGTCACATTTTTACAATATGAAACTGGTTCTGGTTTTAAATTTTTTTAAAAAATGGATGAAAAATATATATATATATTTTAGGAAGGAAAAAAAGTTGTTGAAACTATTTTATCAATAATGGTTATAAATTTGCAGAATTTTGTAAAGCCTTCCTGTTGTTACTTGTTATAGTTAAACAATATCTTTTAATAATTATTTTCTGGTTTTATTTTTTGAGTTCTCTTTTGACTAAGTTGAAATTAGGATTGACTGAGCACCTCAGTATTTGACACTATTATCACCAGTCAAAAAAAAAAAAAAAAAAAAAAATAAAAATATATATATAAATATATATATATATATATATATATATATATATATTATATATATATATATATATATATATATATATATATATATATATATATATATATATATATATATATATATCATCATCATCATCATCATCATCATCATCATCATCACCGTCCAAACTGGTAGGCTGGCTCCTGTCGGGTGCTACTCCTCCAAAATCTTCTCCATGCATTTCTGTCCTCAAACATTCGGTTGTCTTCCACCTCTTCCAGTGTCTTGTTCCTTCGTTGTATGGCTTCTTCTACCGCCTCCATCCATCTCTTCCTTGGTCTTCCCGCCGGGTCTCCATTCCAGCATCTCTCTCAGTCTCTCTCCCTCCCCCATTCTCTTCACGTGACCAAACCATCTCAGTTGGTTTCTTTCTATACATTCCAAAATTGGTTCCACCCCAAGTTCCTCTCTCACCAGTTCACTCCTCATCCTATCTCTCAGTGATACTCCCCTGATGACCCTGAGTACTCTCATTTCCGCGGCCTCGATTCTGCTCTTATGCACTCTATTCATTGCCCAACATTCTGAACCGTACAACAATATTGGTCTGAGTATTGTTTTATAAATTAGTACCTTCACTTCGGTTGGTATTCCTCTCTCCTTTAGTAACGGATACAACATTCCCACATTCTTTGAGAATCTTCCTATTCTCTCCCTCAGTTCGTCCTCCTGTCTTCCCTCTTCGCCGAACACCACACCCAAATATTTAAATCTCTTCTCTCTCCCTAGCTATTACCATTACTTCTGTTTTCTCACTGTTTATTTTCATGCCCATAGATTTCAACACTCCTGTCCTCATATATATATATATATATATATATATATATATATATATATATATATATATATATATATATATATATATATATATATATATATATATATATATTTAAAGCTAATAAGAAAATACATATTTTGAATTGAAATTCTCTAAGGGGGGCCACGTCCCCCCCCCTCCCCGTAAAAAAAAATTGTAGTTAAGCTGCCTATGCTTTTACGTTCCTTTCTTTTTACCCTTCATAAACTACATTCCTCGTTTTTCATTTTGCTTTCTAACGAAAATAGTTCTTCAGTCTAATAAGAATAATAAGTAATAACAATAATAAAAATAATTGTTGTAATAGGTCTGTTCATTTACAGTTTTATTTTCAACATTACTTCCAGCTGACGAGAGAAGTTGCTGCCGTCAGCATTTTAGCCTCAAAGTTTATATATATATATATATATATATATATATATATATATATATATATATATATATATATATATATATATATATATATATATATATATATATATATATATATATATATATATATATATATTTTTAACATATGGTATCCATAAATCCGTTTGGCTTTTTTATTCGCTTTATACCGTAATGAATGATTTTCTGTAAAAATAAATGCCAATATTAATAATGATTTTAATTAATTGTTTTAAAAGCGGGTTTTTGAACTTGGAAATAGGTTTGATTTGTTGTGGGCCGAATGAAAAGAGAAAAAAGTTTCTGGTGAACAACATTTGGGAATGTTGGATGTCATTAATACCGAAAGCATTGTCGGTACTTTTTTTAAAAAAATAAAAAAAAAAAAACACCTAGTAGACCCTCAGTAATGTTGTGTGTTTGTGTGTGTGTTTGAATGAGACAGAGAGAGGGAGAAGGGTACTCAGATCGATAAAGGAGTACTGTATTGGTTTGTCTTGTGTATTATGCTTCGTTATTGTGAAATTTTTATTTTTTTGTGCTCATTGCAGTATTATTATTATTATTATTATTATTATTATTATTATTATTATTATTATTATTTAATTGTAATGTTTTTTTTTTTTTGTTCATTTGATTTTGATGACCGACACTTTTTAAGGTTTTTTTATTAATTTTATTATATAATATTATATTATATATATATATATATATATATATATATATATATATATATATATATATATATATATATATATATATATATATATATATATATATATATATAGACGATTTCGGAGTGTTCTGAAAACATAAACCGTCACTCCATTCTCATATATTATTACTATTAGTTTTATTTGAGTACTCCCAATTCATCCGAGTTTAGTAACATTGTTCTTATTAGTTTTAGGTACATATTCTCAGTTTTTCACCAAATTGCTGATGTTCTCTATTTAAAAGGAATTTAATTATGTTGTTGAGCTCATTCATGCTTTACGTAAATAGCTGGTGGGATAAAGGCTAATATTCTGAAACCCTTGAAATGTTCCTTCAGCTTTTAAGTACGTTATCTCCGCACATATTGGTATCTCCGACCACTGTGTTTTAGCTATTATTTCTAATATTTACCCCCTCCCCCACCCACTCCCTTTTTTTTATTTTAGAGTAAACCTAAGTTTGCTTACCTTAGTTCTGCTGTTGAAAAGTTATTGCCTCCAGAAAACATCATTAACTCCAGCAAATCATCCTTTCAAACCCCTTTTATTGGTTCTGATGGATCTACTACTAAATGCTTTTGAAGAGGCTAATGTATGCAGCTTTATATTTTCATTTAATTCAACCCTTGACAACCCTCCTACTCGTTTTCTCACAATTCCCATGTTTACCACAAAATTAAATTGTTAATAGAATTGTGACATCTATTGAAAGTCATGAAGCTTGACAAACCCCAGACATTTTTTACAAGGTATGCATGCCATGATATATGGCTGTTCTCTAAGAACCCTTCCATTGAATTTCCTCATCACTTTGTTTACTCATATCTTTCAAATATATACTACTTCATTCTTTGTCAGTAGTTATGTTTCTCAAAATATATATATATATATATATATATATATATATATATATATATATATATATATATATATATATATATATATATATATATATATATATATATATATATATATATATATATATATATATTTACTTCCACCCTTTTTATGACGACGACTCGACACTCAACACTTTTGTACCAAGAGTTACTGCTGATTTGGATAGGGTTTTCCATATGGGGTCGCTTCACGTTTGTTTATTATGCCCATTCCATGAATAGGGCTTTGCCCGAGAGTGGTAGTTTCAGTTTTTAAAGGATAAAGAATTATTAATATCTAATTTTAATTTCTTTACTGGAAAATACATGGTTAGTGATTAATTATTATTCTATGATAAAATTTTTGTTAGTTATATTTTATTTTGCCCAATAATAGGCCAGAAATAATAATAATTAATAATAATAATAATTTTTATTGTTATTTTTTCTTAAATTTGTGACAGGGTATATTTAAAATCTTTGGCACATTTTTATTATACTTATGCCCTGGTATTTACATAAACTTCCTCTCGGAGCCATAAAATCTGGACTCGCTATATATATATATATATATATATATATATATATATATATATATATATATATATATATATATATATATATATATATATATATATATATATATATATATATATATATACACAGCTGCAAACCATTTCATATGATATGTTCAGATTTTTATACATTCCCAGTGTGTTTTTATATGCTAGACATTCCAAGAAATCTAGGTACTGTGTGTTTGTGTGAGTGAGAGAGAGAGAGCTCGACTTGTCTCTCTTGCCTAGTGGCAGATGGGGTGACTCTGTCTCTCATTACTTTTGTCGTCGTTTTCTCCCCATTTTTTAATAGACGAAATCTAGCGTATGAATGAAGAGAGAGAAAGTAGGTAGAATTTGGGCTTCTTTATTTGCCATCGACGTGGGAGAATCATTTCGTTAGTATATATATATATATATATATATATATATATATATATATATATATATATATATATATATATATATATATATATATATATATATATATATATATATATATATATATATATATATATATATATATATATATATATATATATATATATATATATATATATATATATATATATATATATATATATATATATATATATATATATATATATATATATATATATATATATATATATATATATATATATATGGGATGGAGCGATACCAAAATTTTTACCGATACCGAAAATAACCGAATACCGATACCGATAAAAATATGCCGATACTACTACCGAATACCGATACCGATACTGAAAAGGTCGATACCGATACTTCACTCCATTCCTAATATATATATATATATATATATATATATATATATATATATATATATATATATATATATATATATATATATATATATATATATATATGGCTAAATAAAAAAAATGAACACAACACTAAACAATACACCAAACTATAAATCATAATTGAAGAGAAAGCTGCAAGCTTGCCGCTTTTATCTTCCATTTTTAATACGTGGACTTTCAAAAATGCTAATTAAATTCGCCCATGCGCGACCAAGTAAAATTGAGTCATTTTCATGAAGATCAAGGTGTCCGCTTACGGAGTTCCGTTTTGCATCTAATTTTTAAATAGAAAAAACTCGGATTTATAAATTTAAACTCAAGAAATATCAGTTGCATCACATGTCATTAGTTGCATTAGGGTAAGCGGCGCTTACCTAGCATACCCTGAAAGCACGCCTCATATATATATATATATATATATATATATATATATATATATATATATATATATATATATATATATATATATATATATATATATATATATATATATATATATATATATATATGTGTAGTATGTATATGCGCGCTTGGGCGTATGTATGGTTTTGTTCTTATTACTTTAAGATTTTTAATTTAAAAAGTCTTCAGTGCGGAACTTCACTTGAAAAGCTAGTTATAATTTTAACGCTCTTAGGAAATGTAGAAAGTATTTTTAATTTCTCATGGCTAAGGAGAAATATTGTTTGCGTTTGCAAGTCCGTTGAGTAATAATAATGATAATATTTTGGAGAATAATGTAAAATTGGGTTAAAGTATTATTATTATTATCATTATTATTATTATTATTATTATTATTATTATTATTATTATTATTATTATTATTATTATTATTATTATTATTATTGTTTTATTTTGTACTTGATATCTTTGAAAAACCTTTAGTCTAATTTTGAGTTATCAAGTATGTTAAATACGTGGTTTCTTGGTCAGTATTTTTAGCCGTTTGTAATATATATATATATATATATATATATATATATATATATATATATATATATATATATATATATATATATATATATATATATATATATATATATATATATATATATATATATATATATATATATATATATATATATGACGTAAGCCCATGGAAGTCAAACAATGCTGAAGGCAGCGGTAAATCGAAGCGTTTTCGCGGTGGTGCCACGAATACATTCGATTTTCGAGTTCGCCACCAAAATTTGTCTTTTGTCTGACTCGAAAATTTGGCAACGTTGCTCATAAAATAAGACGCACAAACCTCTTTATAATGAACCTTCTTCAGTTAGAGGAGGTGGGAGTATTTTATATATATATATATATATATATATATATATATATATATATATATATATATATATATATATATATATATATATATATATATATATATATATATATATATATATATATATATATATATATATATATATATATATATACTGGGAATTTTGTATTTAAATATTTCTCGGTATTAGGGATTTTTCAATACATTTATGTAAGGAGAAGGGGAAGAGAGAAATTTCCAATTTAAACTTTCATGAATTCAGGTGTTTAAATTTAACCCTTTCTTCAAGAAGTAACTTTATTAACATTAATGAAAAAAAAATATTTAATTGCGATAATAATGGTTGAATTTTAATATAATTTAAAAGAATAGCAAGTAAATTTGTCTTTTCCGTTTAAAAATGACCCGCTTCTCACTGGACGGTTATTGGAAATGTGGCGAGTAAGTGACTCAGTTGGAAATATGGAAGGAGTTATAGAGCTACAGTATAGTTTGTTTGATTGTTGCCGCCGAGCCTCCTCCGCCAGTAGTTGGCTGAATGGCTTTTGTGTCGAGCCAGTTTTTTTTTCTTTTTTTTTTCTCAGAAATGTATTTTTTTATGACCATCTTTTTCAAACGATTTCATTATATATATATATATATATATATATATATATATATATATATATATATATATATATATATATATATAATATATATATATATATATATATATATATATATATATATATATATATATATTTTTTGAGTATTTTTCATCACTGAAAACAAAACCAATAATAAAAATAAAAATAATAATGATAATAAAAATCTAAAATTATTCCAGGTAAATAATTATATTTGTACTTAAAATACTTTTAGCAAGTTTGTTCAAATTAATTTTAAAAAAAATAATAAAATAGTATTGTCAAATGCTCTTTTGTGTACATGTTCTAAAATAGATGTTATCAGATTGTTGGAAAATAATAATAATAATAATAATAATAATAATAATAATAATAATAATAATAATAATAATAATAATAATAATAATAATAAGCAAAGTTGGAAGCCTCGAACTCTCGAACAAGTGTGGCCATCGTCGTCAGTAGAAGTGGCAGAGTTCTTTGGGCTCGTTCGTGTGTTTGTGTTTGTTTGTTTGTTTGTTTTAAGGCTTTAGAATTGTAATATTATATATATATATATATATATATATATATATATATATATATATATATATATATATATATATATATATATATATATATATATATATATATATATATATATATATACGAGAGTAGACTGAAAAGTAACGCCTGTTCTGCCGTAAAATCTTGTACACTGCAGATATGGTAATAAAACAAAGACTGAAAGAATGTCAAAGGTCATCTGAACCAAATCTCACTCCCCGGGGACTTCTTCACCTTTGGAAATAAGTGAAAATCATTTGTGGTCAGATCAGGACTGTAGGTTGGGTGATCAGTGACCTCGAAGTTCAAACGTTAAAGATTCTGAAACGTCTGGGCACTGCAATGTGGTCGAGCATTGTTATGATGTATGAGGGAAACGGTACGTTTTAGGTCTTATTCGACGAATGCTGCACTTCAATATTTGGAGAGTTTCACAATAAAGATCGGAGCTTGCAGTCGTGCCCTTCGGTAGATATTCCTATTATACGAGGCCCTCCACATCCCAAAATTCTGTCAGCATGATTTTACCAGCTGAGTGTTGAGTCTTAAACTTTCATACGTCAGGTGAGATAACTTAATTCCATGGTGTCTGAATTTTTTATCCTTCAGGATCCAAAGTGGTGGACCCACATTTCGTCTCCCGTTACAATGTTTTGAAGAAACTTGATCGCCCTCACGACGATAATGGTTTAAAATTTCATTATTATTGTTAGTCATATCGTTTACACCAAGGATAGTCAATGTTTTTTAATAATATATTGACACAGAGGTACTGGCTAGTGTGTGTGTGTATATATATATATATATATATATATATATATATATATATATATATATATATATATATATATATATATATATAACACTCAGACAGACAGACACTCTCAAAGATCTGAGGGATGTTGGATACAAATTTTGAATATTTTTGAATGGGTTGTGATTTGTGAAGCGTCACAAAGGACCAGATCAGGACTGTAGGTTGGGTGATCATGACTTCCAAGTTCAAGCGTTGAAGCATTTATTTATTTATTTATTTATTTATTTATTTATTTTTTTTTTTTTGATAGAGCATAACATTTTTAGTCTGAAACAGCGTTTCTGTAGTAGTAATAATAATAATAATAATAATCTACTTAAGTGTGTGATTTTATTCAGGAGTTAATTTTA
>SEYY01012915.1:20000-22500 GCA_009176605.1 Armadillidium nasatum
TATATATATATATATATATATATATATATATATATATATATATATATATATATATATATATATATATATATATATATATGCACGCACGCACGCACGCACGCACTTATCTTTGCGGCATCTCGCCTTCCTTCTATGAAAAACGAGTGGCGCTAAGGTAATCACAACTCGAGCAGGTCAAAATTAAAGTAATGTAAGGTAAATTTTGAGCAGGCATTCTCAATATATTCCCCAGGGAAATAATGAGTGAGAGTGGCTGCGTCTTGCGTTGATCAGGGTTAGGCAATTTAGCAAAAGGTGTTTGGTGGTTTTTGGAAACGGGCAGAGATATCTTTTTCATTGTGGAGAGGGAGCTTTATTTATTGTTTTGAAAGGAGGGGGTGGTAACTGGAACGAATCTACATTAAAGTTGGTGTTGACATTCGTTTATACTAAGGTAACCAGTGGTATTCATCGGGTGTTATTTTGTTTGTTGTTGGTGTTAGAGGCTGTTGAAGTGTTTTGTGTAGCGGTTAGTTAATATAGTTAATCAATTAGACCTAGATGGCTCCTTATGGGAGAGTATATTTTTTAATTTTTTAATTAGGCAGTGAAGGGTGTTGTGGGAGGCAGCCCCTTTATTATTCTTAGGGACTGGCTTTGAGTGATGTCCCGTTTGTTTGTATTTAAACGTGATTAGTACATGATTAGTGGTGCTTAATATACTACTGAGCAGATATATTGTCTGTAGACTATTGCAAGAGTTTATTTTCGTCATCTTAAATATGTGCCGGTCAGTGTCTTTAAAGCATTGAGAGTAGTATAGGTTGCACTTTCGGCAGATGCTAGATTTAGCTACTTTTCGAAAATTCTGGCAACCTAAGCCAAACGGGATTTTGATTTGCAAGGCAAATCACTCCGCTCAAATTGACCTCACTCTCTTTCCTGACACCATTTAGGGGGGTTCAACCCATTAAAATTGGCCTCAAGTCTGGGGAAGGGGCACCCGCGGGGGCCAAGTCAAACCCCAAAAATGATATCAGGAAGTTGCCTGAGTTTGCAAAATCGCTGCGTTCACCTCACTCTCTTTCCTGACCATTTTCTTTGCGGTTCAGTCCGACTGAATTTGGCTCGAATCTGGGGGTCCAGGGGCTCACGTGGGTCCGTGAACCGATAAAGAAAATATCAGGAAGATCCCTGTAATCAGCCCAAATTCAGTCCTAACATTCAAAGAAAGGTCACTACTATACTACTATTGAGTTTATGTGAATCTCTTGAGGTAATATTGTTTACATGTGGAGGGATTGACATGTGAATATCAAAAATTTTATTTTTATATATATATATTTTTTTTATTAAAAAGTTCGCATCTCACTGGCATTGCCCTATTTGAGGAGTGGAACTTTTTTAGGTAGCATTTATCTAGGATCCCCAAGTGGTTTCGAACCAGCGTCCTCAAACACGTGAGTTACTCAAAGGGCTTTTATTATTATTATTATTATTATAAAGGGTGGGTACTATTTGCTCGATATATTGTTGGGTGGACGTTGGGTTCTCTTCAGTTCGAAGGGTGGATAGTGTGATTGTGGATTTCTGTGGTGAGTCAGTTACTATATTTGCTGTTAGTCGCTCCGGTTGAGTTTTGTGTTGTTGTAGAACCAGTATGCATTATGTATGAATGAACTTGGAGCATGAAAAGTCGTGCCTTCGGCATAGCCACAGCAGTGGGAGGAATATGGAATTGGGTGGGTCATGAATAAAGAGGTTGAAAAGGGTGTACTGCAAAAGGGGTGCGGGTAAGAGAATACCTCCCTGGGGAACTCTATTGCATAATTTGTATGTTCGGGCTATATATATATATATATATATATATATATATATATATATATATATATATATATATATATATATATATATATATAGCCCGAACATACAAATTATGCAATAGAGTTCCCCAGGGAGGTATTCTCTTACCCGCACCCCTTTTGCAGTACACCCTTTTCAACCTCTTTATTCATGACCCACCCAATCCATATTCCTCCACTGCTGGCTATGCGAAGGCACGACTTATATATATATATATATATATATATATATATATATATATATATATATATATATATTATATATATAATAATATATATATATATATATATATAATATATAACTTAAAGCTTGCTTTGTTTTGCAGACAAGTTTAAGTTAACATTGAATTGATTTCCATAAAAAAATTTATCTTTAAAGGTATTTTAACAATTTTAAATTGTTTTGAAAATAATTGGGTAGATGTTTATTATTATTATTATTAGTAGTAGTAGTAGTAATATATATCTACGTAAATCCCATTACTTTGCTTGTTTATTATTTGTTCATTAAGCGAACGTTTTAATAAATGCGTATTTAGTTTTAAAACTAGGTGCAAGATTAAAATCTACAGATTTTGAAAATTTCAGTATTTAAAAAAAGTGATATATATATATATATATATATATATATATATATTATATTATATATATATATATAT
>SEYY01012916.1:0-2500 GCA_009176605.1 Armadillidium nasatum
GTCACGAAATAGTTAGTTAATACGAATATATTCGAAGAGCAAATTCGAAACACGACACACTTCACTCAAATCAAAAATACAATTAATCAAAATTTTAAGACGCACTTTTCCGAAACATTTTTGTAACAGCGTATTTTCAAAGGCGAATTCTTTCCAGTCATTCACCAAACTAGAGCTGACAAACGATAATTCTAAAAATATATATATATATATATATATATATATATATATATATATATATATATATATATATATATATATATATATATATATATATATATATATATATATATGTGTGTGTGTGTGTGCGTAACTACATCATTTCAAAATATTATACTCACCCAAAATACATTTGTAGTTACACACTGTGTTTAGTGGGTGTAGCTAAATATCTTGTAGAAAGACGATTGGCTGAAAATTTAATCCAAATATTAGACCCATATTACTTTGAAAAATGATTGACCCAAGCAATAGCGCATTATTTCTGTCCACGATAGTACATATGCGGATGTGCGAATAATATTGAATAAAAGCTAAGAGGGTGAGCAATAGAAATGCATTAATGAAGGTTTAGATGTTTTTTTTTTTTTTTTTTTTTTTTTTTTTTTTTTTTTTTTTTACACATCACCACCACTCACGGGCATAGCCCTATTCAAGGAGGGGGTGCTAGAACAATAGAAGAGATAAAAACAACCCACAACCCACACCTAACGCAAATTTCGCAGGTGAGCACAGACGTGGGTCTTAAAGGAATGGAGATTAAATTCAGCAGGAAACACAGAAGATGGAAGAGAATTCCACAAAACAGAGGTGGCTGGAAAGAAGGAGGCACCACAGCGAACAAGCCTGGAGTTGCCTATGTCCACGCAAAATTGATGCGCGGACACTGCACTCCTTGTGCTGCGAGGACGCCGTAAAGGTGGAGGTACACGGGTGGATAGTTCCCTCGAGCATTTGCCGCTGTAGTACCTATAGAAAAGAGATAAGGCACCAACATCACGTCGCAAAGATAAAAAGTCAAGAGAATTAGAAAGAGCGGGACAGTTTATTAGACTTTTAGCTTTTGACTCAACCCTATCCAAAAGACGGGTGAAGCCTGAGCCACCCCAGATATGAGAGCAGTACTCCATATAAGGGCGGATGAGACCCTTGTATAATTGGAATAACTGCGAGGAAGAAAAAATTCTCGCAGTCTAAACAGAACTCCCAGCTTCTTTGAGGCCGCTCCAGCAACCATTGTGATGTGAGGTTTCCAAGACATTTTTTTGTTTATGTCAAGGCCAAGAATATTTATATTGTCAACAGGAGAGACGGGAGAACCGTCGAAAGAAATAGAAAAGTTAGGAGGTGTCTTTGAGAGGGAGATTTCTAGAAGTTGAGTTTTTAAAGAGTTGAATTTCACAAGGTTGAGACGACCCCACTGGGAAATTCTATCCAGATCTGCAAGAATGGAATCGGAAAGATGAAAACGAGAGGCAACTCTAGATGCAAAGGAAGGAGCAGATTTGAAATGAGTAGAAGAATGGAGGGTTGAGTCATCGGCATATGAATGGACAGGGTTAGATGAACAGCTAAGAAGATCATTAATGAAAAGTAAGAATAGAGTAAGAGATAAGACAGAACCCTGAGGAACACCACTATTGATAGAAAAGGAAGAAGAAGTCGCTCCATCAACAACAGCTGAAATGGAGCGATTAGAAAGAAAGCTAGACATAAGTAAGCAAAGAGAAGGAGGAAACCCAAAGGAGGGGAGCTTGGAAAGCAGTGACGCATGCCATACCCGGTCAAATGCCTTAGATATGTCAAGCGCCACCACACAAGTCTCCCCATGATCCCTAAGAGCAGAAGACCATAAATGTGTGAGATATGAAAGTTTATCACCAGTAGACCTCGAACGTTGAAAGCCATACTGATGATCAGAAAGAAGAGAGTGAAATTCCAGATGATCTAAGATATGAGAGTTGAGAAGGGTTTCAAAGATCTTAGAATACAAGTGAGAGCTATAGGGCGATAGTTAGAAGGATCACAGCGGCTACCCTTTTTCGGAATAGGCTGGACCAATGCGTGCTTCCAACACTGAGGGAAAGTATTAGTATTGAGGTATAGAGAGTAGAGTTGAACGAGGGGAGGAGCAAGCTCAGAAGCACGCTCCCTTAAAACTCGGGGAGGAATGCCATCCGGGCCGCTTGCCTTCCTAACGTTCATAGATTTCAGAAGCCCATGCACCTGATCAAATGTAATCACAGGTAAAGTCATGGGACCTCTGAGAGGAGAAGAAGTAGGAGAAGGGTTGCTGGAGCCTTCCAGGGTTGAATTAGAGGAGAATAGGAGGCCGAAAAGATTAGCCTTTTCAGTTGGAGTGTTAGCAACAGAGCCATCAGAGCGAATAAGAGGAGGAAAGGAAGATTTACAGAAGCTGTTAGAGATGTTTTTGCAAGAGGCCAGAAAGATTTATCAGGAGGAGAGTTTAGGAGCTCCGCACACCTTCTTTTAGTGAAAG
>SEYY01012916.1:7500-29612 GCA_009176605.1 Armadillidium nasatum
TCTCATTCTCTTCTCTCAGATCACCAGTATGGCTTTCGACGCTCGAGGTCAACTGGTGATATACTTTCCTATCCTACTGATCTATGGTCTTCTGCCCTTATGGACTTCGGGGAGTCTCGTGTGGTGGCGCTTGACATATGCAAGGCTTTTGACAGGGTATGGCATGAGACGCTGCTCTCCAAGCTCCCTTCCTTTGGGTTTCCTCCTTCCCTTTGCTTTCTTTTGTCTAGTTTTCTCTCAGATGGTTCCATTTCGGCACTTATAGATGGGGCGACCTCTTCCTCTTTTTCTGTCAACTGTGGTGCTCCTCAGGGTTCTGTTTTATCTCCAACTTTATTCTTACTTTTCATTAACGATCTCCTCAACTGTACTTCTAACTCAGTTCACTCTTATGCTGATGACTCAACTCTACACTCTTCTACTCATTTCAAATCTGCTCCCTCTTTTGCTTTTAGAATTACTTCTCTTCTTCTTTCCGATTCTATTCTTGCCGATCTGGATGGGATTTCCCGATGGGGTTATAGTAACCTTGTGAAATTCTATTCTTCTTCATATCTCCCTCTCAATAACACCTCCAAACTTTCCTATCCTCTTCGATGGCTCTCCCGTCTCACCTGTAAATAATATTAACATTCTAGGTCTAAACATAAGCAATAAACTGTCTTGGAAACCACATATCACAATGGTTGCTAAAGCGGCCTCTAAGAAGCTGTGAGTTCTGTTCAGGTTGCGAGAATTTTTTTCTTCTGAGCAGTTAAACCAAATATATAAGGGTCTTATTCGCCCTTGTATGGAGTACTGTTCTCACATTTGGGGGGGCTCCGGCTCCTCCTCTCTTCTGGATAGGGTTGAGTCTAAAGCTAAAAGATTAATAAACTCCCCTACTTTCTAACTCTATTGATCCACTATCTCTGCGACGTTACGTTGGCACACAATCCCTTTTCTATAGGTCCTACAATGGCAGGTGCTCGAGAGAATTGGCCTCTGGCATTCCTCCACCGTTGCGTCGTCCTCGTTGCACAAGAGGTGCCCTGCTTTCGCTCGAATTTTGTGTGGATGTAGGAAACCCCAGGCTATCCCATTGTGGTGCCTCCTTCTTTCCAGCCACTTCTGCTCTGTTCAACTCTCTACCTTTTTCTATTTTTTCTACTGTATTTAATCTTCCACTCTTCAAGGCTTCCGTCTGCGCCCACCTGAGGGATGTGCGTTAGGTCTGTGTTTGATTTAGTTTGTTTCTTTTGTGTGTGCCTCCTCCTTTAAAAGGGCTATGCCCGTTAGTGGCGGTGTTCTGTAAAAAAAAAAAAAAAAAAAAAAAAAAAAATATATAAAAATGATTTTCAAATATATTGGATATTTAAATATGAAAAAAGCTAGAAAAAGTTTAAGATCTATATACCCATATATTAGAAAGATTCAATTATATATTAATTATATATAGTGCACTTACTAAGGTTACTCAGAAAATAAATAACAGTATTCTTTAAGAAGAAGAATAATTTATATCATAGAAAATAAGTTAAAAGTGGCAGCTAATGTAAAATAACAGTGATCAAAAGTGTTTTTTTTTATTAAAATAAAGGTTAAAAAAATGTGTAATAAATAAATTAAAAAAAATAATCATCTTCCCCCAGGAAGTACTTACGTCCTGTCAGTGGGATCTTTCGAGGAAGATCCTTGGGTTTCATGGGCCTACGGCTTATGCTGCTAACTGGGCCAGGCCTATCGCGGATGCCAGAGATTATTCCTATCAGTGAGAAGAGCACTTCACTGATGTACTCGTTTTACGACTGAGTCATTCGGAGCTAAGCGCAAAGAGGAACTGATCACATTTCCCGCTCCGGCCAGGTCTTGAACCCTGGACCTCTCGCTTGCTATGGCGAGTACTCGATCGACTGAGCTACGGAGCCATATAATGTGTAATATTAAAATAAATTTAAAATTGATCTTTTGTTTAAAAAAGTTTATTAATAATAATTTAGCAGTTTGATAACGAAGTTAAGAATTACTGAGGATATTTCCCTTCAATAATAAAAACAAAAATAAAACCATTTTAAGCGGGAATTGCAAATGAGCAACTTTTCTATTTAAAATTTATATTATATGTATTTTAATAATATTTGTTTATTTTATTAATAAATGTAAGATTGTCATATTTTTAATTTTCGTGTAGTTTGTTAAAATAGTTATGAAAATATTAATGATTATTATTTGTTTGTATCGATTATTTTCTCTATTAATTCAGTACTTTGTAATAAAAGAATATTTATGATGAATTTGTTATCTATTTTTGATAAGAGTAATTAAACGTGGAAAACTAACTACTTGTTTCTTTAAAACCTTCCCATTATTGAGATAATTTTTAAAGGTATTGAAATAAGTTGTTTGGTAATTCACATTATCTACAAGCTAAAAGAAGCTAGAAGTAGCAGCCGTACCAGAAGAAGCACCGATTCCTCTAGAAAAACCAGCTCCACAAGAAGAAGACCTCCGAAGAAAAAGCTGCTGAGGTCTTTGTCTTTCAAAGAATACCACAGATTGGCAGTTCCTTTTGGCCTAGACTATGGTTCCTCCCTTGAAGTGTTATTTCCAACAGAGGCAGGACTGAAGAGGATTCATGGCTATCACACCCAACCTCCTGAAGATATTCAACCGTCTCTGCAGCACCCAAGAGATAATTGTACCGGTTTCTATGGAAACAGCGGGCCCACACACACCACACCACGCCAGGCCTTTATAAACTAAGGACAGGGGCTTCCTATATATGTCCCGTATTATATCGGAAGAGTTACGTAAATCTACCAATATATATTAGCTTAAATATTTTAGCTTAAATACTTGTATATTGGAATAGTTATCCGAGTATACATAAATCTTTGTTTTAGAAGAGTTATTTTAACCCAAATATATTTTTTCTAACGCTTATATATTAAGAAGCTTAACCTACTCATCGCATATGTTTAAAACTTTTTTCTTATATATATATATATATATATATATATATATATATATATATATATATATATATATATATATATATATATATATATATATATATATATATATGTTGTCGATTTGAGATATTTAATTTTAATTCGACCCCTAATTGGAAGCGAACCAACAGTTGTCACTTTGGAAAATTTATTACATAACAAAAAGCTAATTATAAAAGTGTAATAATAATAATTATAATAATAATAATAATAATAATAAAAATTTCTAAAAAAACTACTATTACTACTACTAATAATAATAATAATAATAATATAATAATAATAATAATAATAATGATAACAATAATAATAATAAATTTTCCAATTTTTAATTATAATAATAATAAATAAAGTAACTTAACTAAATTTGATATCCGAAGTTTATTCGGTATGCAATATCTGAAATTGGACAAATTACGAGTAGACAAATTTCCAGTAGATAAATTTTAAGTAGATAATTTTCAATTTGACAAATTTCCAGTAGACAAAGTTCAAGTAGACAAATTTCAAGTAAACAAATTTCAAATAGACAAATTTCCAGTAGACAAATGTCAAGTAGACAATTTCAAGTAAATAAATTTCCAGTAGACAAATTTCCAGTAGACAAATGTCAAGTACACAAATTTCCAGTAGGCAAATTTCAAATAGACAAATTTTAATTAGAAAAATTTTAATTAGACAAAATTTAAGTAGACAAATTTCAATTGACCAATCTGTAAGTTTTCAATATGATAGTTTCACTTTCACAAGTCTGTAAGAATCCTTCACTCGAATAATATATATTAAATTACAATAGACTTTAATCTAAGCCGTCAAAAATATATACTATTCAGAAATTGAGTGGATAAATTGTATTACTATATCTTGGAAAAATTTCACCTAAAAAATATCAACATTCATTTTCACGAATTCCACTGCTCTTAACTTAAAAATATTCAGTTGGTTCTTTAAAATCATTATTACTTTATTTGTATTTTCTACCACAAGTTTCTGCCCCCCTTTTGAAAAACGATTTTTTTTTTTTAAATTTATGTATACAAAAATTTTAATACAAGTATTCCCAAATACCAAAATAACTTTCTTATTTCTACCGGAGGGTGCTGAAAGTTCATGTATGGAAATACGAAGTTGTTTCGCTTTCTTTCTCGTGAGTTTGTCAGGATGGGAAGCTTTTGTTGGTACAAATTGATGACATATTTCAAAATCAGCTCGCCAACGACTTCTTACTGGGAGTAATGAAGGTACTACCGAAAAAGTTTTTTTTCTGAAAATGATTCATTGTAAAAATTAAGTGAGCTAGATGATTGTTTTGGGGGTTCCTCAGTACGAATAGATAGTTCATCACATATTTTCTTAAAATCGGCAATACTTTTATTATGTTCTTTGGCGTTTGCTTGGGCAATTTTCCCTTGTAATTCCATTAAATCGTACATATACTGTAAAAAATATCCAAGTCAGTAAAGTTAAATGATGAAGCATTTATTTCTTCCTCAACTTTACAAATTTTGTCCAGATTTAACTGCAGTTCCAATTTTTCTTCGTAAGAATTCAAGGTGAAATTATACATTCATATTTTGTTTTAATTTGTTTTAGATGGCCAGTCAACTGAATATTTTGTTTTCTCTTTGCTCAGATGGAATACTGGTTAAATTTTTAGCGAAATGACCATTAGATCTTTCTTCATATAGTATAATGTGTATTCAAATAAATCAGGTCCTTGTTCAACTGTAGGATGAAAAGTTTCACAATGCTTGGTTTGGGTGTTTTCATCTGCACATATCGTTCAAAAGATCTGCATAAAATGTCTTATATATTATTCTGGACCTTATGTAATGTGGGGTGGTTTTCCATTGTCGTAGGTAATTGTAATGAATTTGCTGAACTTTCCTGTTATTGACAGATGTTATTTCATGCGTCAAGTTATTGGCAAATACTTTTGTTACACGATATGGTCCACTATATTTTAAATCAAGTTAATGGGGAACTCTATCCGACGTTCTGATAATTTTCTTAAGTTCTAATTCTTCTATATCAAATGATTGAAAACGCTCATGTTCTCTAACCCAGAATTTAAAGTTCGTCCATGAATGAAAGCTCTGTCAACTGTTTTGTGTTCAACATTAAGGAGGTATGAGGCTTGAGATTTCTTCAACTCGACATGATAAGTATTGTTGTAAGTAGAAATGATCCTGGGCATGATGGAATCCCACTTGTTGGACTGGTTCAATGATGTTCTTAGCAGTGAAGAAATGGTCTTATTAGCCCTCTCCCATACTGCATTTCCCCAGGGGGTGTAACTACCAGTTTTGAGATGTTTAATGTTATACTCAGAAAATTTTTTGTCAAATCTTCCTGAAAACTCTAATCCCCTATCTGTTAAACAGCCTCTGTTACTTTAATCAAGGTTGGTAAAATTTTCCCAAAAGTTGATGCAACGGTTTCTGATGTTTTATTTTTTATGGACAAAGCAAAGAGGAATTTGCTATAATGATCTATAATTACTAACAAATAAACATTACCCTTTGAAGAAATTGAAAGCTACAATAAATCTATAGCCACTAACTGGCAAAGCCGAGTTGTTTGAATTTTTATTACAGGGAGATGTGGCTTTCGACTATTTATCTTATTCAGTTGACAGATTGGACAAGTAGTTGGTACTTCACTCACCACACTTCTAAAGCCAGGATGAAAAATATGTTGCTTAGCCAGTTCCAAAAGCTTGTCTCTTCCGATGTGCATCATACCATTGTGAATTTGGAGGACCACGTCCATCATGATTTCAAACGAAACTACGGGAACAGCAACCGTATTGGGCCTCTGAAAATAAAATAAATTACTTTTCAAGAAAATAAATCATAAAATCTCATAAATCTTTTTAACTCTGTTGCTGAAATATTTTGTTTCAGACAGGTCTTTAAGGCAGGTAGCAATCCTATTTGTTGATTAGTTCTGAGAATAGCTCCATCAAATAAATCATTTCCGTGTACAAAGCATTCTGCAGGTCTGTTTTCCGAAACTTCTGTTTTGTCATCATGGGGTTCATCACTTTACTTTTGGGCTGCAATTTAGGATTGATGAACCAGCAACGTTTAGCAGAATGTCCCATTTTGTCACAATATTGGCAGATCTCTTTCTCATCGGATTTAGCTTTTTCTTGAAGTCTTTCCGATTTCTTATTACACTGCGATATTAGATGAGTATTTGACCCATATCTATAACAAAGTCCGAGATTTTTAAAACATTTGTCTGGTCTATGACTTAACTTGTTGCAATAGACACATCTAGTGTTCGTTTTGTCCTTTTCTTTAACCACTTCATTGTCTGGAAAAATTACTCTTGATCTATTTAATTTGGACATATTAAAAATCTTTATTTCAACAAATGAAAAAATAGGAGAACTATCGGTTGTGGGTAACTCCTTTTTAGTTTTCAGAGCTAATAAGTAGTGTTGCATAGCAGTGTAGGTCATTTTTAGGCCAAATTTAATACGCATTTCTAAGTACTTACCTACAATCATTCTTAATTTTCTTGGTGAAATGACCAAGAATGGTTATAATTACCATTATAACTAGTAACGTGTTATGAGACATAACAGATATATAATATATCTGAGGTTTCAGGATTTTCATTGGGTAACATTTTTACAAATAAGAACCGTAGTTTTGCTGAATAATTATGAAAACTTTCCTTTTCATATTTCAAAGATGAAAATGTAACTGGTTGTATGTCTCCTAATTCTTTAGTTATTTCATTATAATTTATTAATTGTTCTTTAATGATGTCATATCTACCTGTTTATCGCTCATTCATTCTAAAGTAGGTTAATAATTTATTTTTTTATTATTTACTAGGATAATCCGAACTTAATATAAGAAAAATTTTCAAATCTAACAAAGTAGTTAGAAAGAGACTCCAAATTACTTTCCTTAAATGCTGTGATTTCCGGTATATATTTTCCGGAAATAATAGTCAAAGGCAAACCTGCGGAAACGGGTGACATATGCGCGACGGGAGGAACAAAAGAAAAAGTGTGGTTCATGTTTCCCCCTAGAGGAGGAACTGTGAATTTGTTACTATGGGAAGGGTACTCATAATAGGGACCTTATTCGTAATGATAACCATATTTTCTGTTGTAATTTTATCAAAACGAACTATGTTATCGGAATGTGACTCTCTCCCCCACACTTACATTTGCTGCTCTCACTAGCGGTGGAAGTTGTGAACGTCGATCTGCCACTGTTTTCTCATCTTTAGTTTTCAAACTAAAGATGAAACTTAACGTATCTAAAGATATTTTTCCTTCCTCACACTCTCTTCTATTATCTTCCGGTGATACAACAGTATATTTATTCAAGTCTTCTGAGAGCTCGTCAAAAGGTGTATCCTCGTCTGGCATTCCATCTTGAACTTCCATTCTTTCCTCGATATTCATTTATGAAAAATTATGAAAAACCAAAATTAATATATAAAAATGAATATCAACAAAATTTACCGTAAGTAAATTAATATAATTATAATATAAAACTAATATTTTAAAGTAAATTAATATTTAAAAATAAATATCAACAAAACTTTACCAATTAAATCAAAGTAAACCAAAATGACAACTTTCCACTATGGAGGAGGAATCTTGATGATACCTCCAATTGTTGTCGATTTGAGATATTTAATTTAAATCGATCCCTAGTTGGAAGCGGACCAACAGTTGTCACTTTGAAAATTTTTTAAACATCAATTCCTAGCAAACTTTTATTACATATCCAAAAATAAAAGTGTAATAATAATAATAATAATAATAATTCAATTCAATTCGAACAGTTTATTCAGAAAAAAGTACATTTAAAAGTTTGAACAATTACATACAAAAAGAGCCTATACTGTTAAATACATTAATAAAAATAATAGGTAATAATAATAATAATAACAATTATAATAATGTCCAGTTCTCTGAAAAGGGGCTGCTAGGGGAAACACTCCGTTTCCTTTGAGCCCCAAAGTTTAGTACATATAGATTTAATAATTACATGTTAGGATAGGTTACTTCTAGAGTAACGGAGTTCTAGATAAATTGATCATGCAGTCAACAATAACAAAGTTGTTAATTATGAAGTTTGCTACAACAATTTTAGTAATAATAATAGCAATGAAGATATTTATTTCAGGTATTGTAATAATAATAATAATAATAATAATAATAATAATAATAATAATAATAATAATAAGAATAATAACAACAATAATAATGATAATAATTAGAATGATAATAATAAAAATAATAACAATAATGATAACAAGAATAAATATAATAATAATAATAATAATAATAATAATAATAATAATAATAATAATAATAAAAATTATATTAATAAAGATCATAATAATAATGGTAACTATAATAATCATTTATGTTATAAAATAAAAATATATAATAATGATAATAATAATTTGTGATGATAGTAGGAGACATAGAATAAGTTGTAATATAATCTTTTCAATAAAAATTTTCAATAATAATAATAACGACAGTAAGAATAATAAAACAGTTGCAGCACCGATTTTACCTAGTAATAATAATGATCGTATTGATGATTTCAGGTAATGGAATTAATATTCTTGAATGCTATAGATTTTATGATTTAATAGTATTAATAATAGAGATAATACTCTTTGTAATAAAAAATAAAAAAAAAAAAAAAAAAAAAAAAAAAAAAAAAAAAAAAAAAAAAAATAATAATATAATAATAATAATAATAATAATATAATAATAATAATAATAATAATAATAATAATAATAATAATAATAATAATTAAAATAACAACAACAATGATAATGATAATAATAAAAATAATGATATTAATAATAATAATGATAATAATAATAATAATAATAATAATAATAATAATTATTATTATTATTATTATTATTATTATTATTCCAATTTATAATGATAATAATAATAAATAAAATAACTTAACTAAATTTGATACCTTATCAATTATTATTTTAATATAATTCATCAGGACTTCAAAGAGATGGAGAGGAGATACCAGGGAAAATGGAGCATTACGATGATTGCCGAATACTGATGCATGCTGCATAGAGAGAGAATCCAGATGCTGTCCATAGCGTAAATGTAAGAAGAGGAGCTTTAAAGGCACGAAGAAACGATTTTAACATGTATATACAAGTATATTTCATTTTAAAGTTGATTTTCTTTAAATTTGTGCAACATAAAATCCAATTTATATGTCTATCTTCATTCACCTTGGTACCTAAATTGTTATAAAAACGTGATGTCCCATGAAATAACGAAGGCCATTTTAGAATTCAGCACATCGAAAAACATAAAATTTACGTTAAATAACCAGAACAGGTTTCAAAAAATATTTTTTTTTTTTTTTTTTTTTTTTTTTGCTGACCTGTATTATCCATAACACCAAAAACTCATTTCTCTGTCGTAAATGCATTAATATTTATGGTAATTTTTTCCACACACACTTTCTTTCATTTTGCCAAAAATTTCAACTCTATCTTTGCTTCTTCCTCTTTTCCTCCTCTATTATCTTCTGAAGGCACAACTGCCTTTTTACCGTTTACCAAAGCAGAACTTCGCTCAGTCTTTTGCATGTAACTCTACTTTAGACGATTCCGAAGCTATTCTTCCTCTTTCAACACCTCCAGCGCATTTATGCCTAATATTGGAATTTATTCTAAAAGTGTTATTTCTACTCTCTCTGATTTCAACTCAAAAAAGGCGTACGGTTCTGATGATATCCATCCTTTGATTTGCAAAACTTGTGCTTCCGAGCTTACACCCTGGCTTGTTAAACTATTTCGTCTCTGTCTCTTTATTTCGATATTCCTTTCCTTCTGAAAAATTGCGCTCATTCACCTTGTGCCGAAGAAAGGGAACCCATCTTAATCCTCTAACTGTCGTTCCATTTCTTTAACCTCTGTTCTTTCTAAGATTTTCAAATCTATCATTAACTGGAAAATAAGATTTGGAAATACCTTAATCCTACTCTGATTGCTAATATGGCTTTGGTAGAAAAACTCTCTATTGGTTATCTTTTTTCCCTACTCTCTTACTGTCGGTCCTCAACTCTTCATTGCTTCGGTGAATCTTTCGCTGTAGCGGTAAACATATGGAAAGCCTTCGATAGAGTCTGGCCCAAGGGTTTGATTTTCAACTTCTCTCTTTCGGTATGTATCCTTCTCTCCATGATCTCTTTGATTTTTTTTCTGTTCGTTCTATAGCAGCTGCTGTAGACTGCCAACGTTCTTCCTTTAAATCTATAAATAGTGATGTTCCTCTGAGATCTGTTCTATCCCTAATTCTTTTTCTACTTTTCATTAATAACTTTCTCTCCATTACTTCATCATCTATCGGCTCCTATGCTAAAAACTCAACCGTTCATTACTCCTTTGACTTTGCAAGACTCCCCTCCCAACAGCAGGTAGTTGACGCAAGAGGGGTGACCTTGAAGCACCGAAACTCTGATCTTTCTCGTATTTTAAATTGGAGCAATGAAAGCTTGGTTTAACAACTCAATTCCTTCATTTCTCTACTCGATACAACCTTCCACACACACAACTATGATATCATTGAAAATACTCGACTCAAGCCTTCATCTGTCCTCAATATTCTTGGTGTTTTTTTTCTCGTGATCTTTCATTGAAGGATCACATTACTTCTATTTCTAAACAAGCTTCTAAGAAGTTGGAATTTTTAAGGCGCCTTCAGAACTTCTTCACGACACCTAAGCTGCTTGCTGTTTATAGGGGTCTTGTTCGCCTGTATAAAGTATGCCTCACAGATCTTGGGTGGTTCCACACATTTAGCTCTTTTTGAAAAGGTGAAGTCTAGAGCTTTTGTCTTATAAACTATTTTGCTCTTACTAACTCTTTTTAATCTCTTTCTGCCCGTCGAATTGTGGCGTCCCGCTCTCTAAACTATCGGCATTGCAATGGACACTGCTCTTCTGAACTCTCATCTCGTCCATTGAGAAGAGCTCGTTCGATACGTCTTTCTAAACAGTCTGATAATTTCCCTGTCCCTAGACTTAACCGCTATGCTCAGTTTTAAATGTTCTTTACTAGTGGTGTATGGAACACACTTACTTTGTCTGTTTTCCCAAATTATTTTGACTTGTACACTATTAAAGGACGTGTATTGAGACATGACGGTATTTAATCGGCTTCTATATCTGTTATGCTTCAACTCTGGTGGAAATCAATGGGCCTTCTGGTCTTTGCCTATCAAATATATATATATATATATATATATATTATATATATATATATATATATATATATATATATATATATATATATATATATATATATATATATATATATATATATATATATATATAGAGATAGAGAGAGAGAGAGAGAGAGAGAGAGAGAGAGAGAGAGAGAGAGAGAGCGCTTTGGAAACATGGCTGGCAACCTTGCCTTTCAATTTAATGTTTGAAACAACTCTAGGACTATTATTCTCAACCAAAGTACACAGAAACAAGCGTTTCTGCAGAGCTATTTGAGAAAGTATTCAAAGGTTAGATGGGAGATGAAGCTAGTTCTACTGAGGGGTGAATACCCCACCTAGGAGTCTAAATATATCTCTACGCCTGAAGATGAAATTAACGAGCCGAAAAATATGATCTTTTTGAGCATTCTAGGAGGATTTTGAGTACAAGTGGAAAAAAGATGTCGGTCCCACTGACTAGGTGAAGACCCTTTCTGGGATGGGATATATATATATATATATATATATATATATATATATATATATATATATATATATATATATATATATATATATATATATATATATATATATATATATATATATATATATATATATTACTGTCACCAAGAATATTGAGGACAGATGAAGGCTTGAGTCGAGTATTTTCAATGATATCGAGTATTTTCAATATATATATATTGTGTCCTCTGGTGGGCAAAGGCCAGAGGCCTTTCTATTTCCACCAACTATATATATAGTTTTATTTTTGTGAGCTCATAATAAATAACTAAGTAATAATGTCATTTCTAAGGGTCGTTAATAGTTAGGCCTTTAAATATTTTCATATTTATTTATTATTTCCTTTTTAAAAGAAAGGAGTGTTGTCTATAATTATTATTACCATTTTGTTCGTTTTGATATTTTTAAAGTCATTTTGATTAGTTACTTGATAAAAAAAAATCTTCACACTTCTTAATCACTCAAATATTTTATTGAATTTTACGTTCAAAAAAATAAATTGAACTCGAAAAATAATGTAAACCAGTCGGAAACGGAACCAGAGACAGATTATCCTTTAGCCAATATCTCAGCCCACCAAATAATCGTTTTAATGAAATGATAGACAGGGATTCTGTACTGAATATTGGAATATTTTAGATAAGTTTTGAAAATAAATTTAAATAAATTTTTATATACATTTTAAATAAAATCTGCATAAAAAGCCTTAGCAAAGAATAAATTAAGATCTTTTCAATAAATTATTTAGGAATAAATCAACATACATTAAAAAATTCGTTTGCAATTGCGAAGCCAAACTTCCTTTATCTTTTGATTTGCGACGCTGTTTATATTAACATTTTATTAAAGCAAGTAATAAAATAATTACGATAATCATAAATTGTACACATTGAAGCATTTACTACTTATAATAATGATAATAATAGCAAGTTTAAAGAAAACCTACATCTCAGTGATGCCATGGAATGACCTAAAAATATTTATTTTATGTTTAAAAGATGGGAAAGAAGCTTTTTATGGAACAATATTGTGAAAAGTTACAAGTACTTGAAATGACATAAACCAATGTAAATGAAATCTTCCATACGTTTCAATATGTCTACACAGTTCAGAATATTGAGAGAAAAGCAATTTGTGCCCAAAAAACACATAAGCATTACATATTTTATTTAAAAGATTTGTAATTGTAAATTACAATTACAAATCTTTTAAATAAAATATGTAAATTGTAATAAATGTAATAAATAAATAAAATTACAATTTGTAATTAATAATTTGGAAGAAAGGTGATATTTATATAAAGATGAGTAACAAAATATGCATTTGATAGAAATTGTTTAGGAAGTAATACAAAAAAAGAAACTATTTAAGTATTTTGAAAATCTAAAAAAAAGAAAAGAAACGAAACTATGCAAAATAACTAGGTCAGGTATTAAAATTATTAACAATCATATGATGAAAGAATATCTTGAAAAGAGATACTAACTTCAAAAAGAGATTTTTTTTATTTTGCAACACTAAAGGAAAATGAAAAGAATTTTTTGTTAGATTATATAAATGCAATATATATATATATATATATATATATATATATATATATATATATATATATATATATATATATATATATATATATATATATATATATATATATATATATATATATATATATATATATATATATAAAAATAGAATAGAATAGAATACCTGGCACTTTCGACGGGTGCCTCGCAGAAAAGAGCCTAATGAGATTTTGATTTGCAATGAAAATCACTCCACTCAAATTGACCTCACGCTCTTTCCTGTCACCATTTTGGGGGATTCAACTCATTGAAATTGGCCTTAAGTCTGGGGAAGGGGCCCCGTGAACCCCAAAAAATGGTTACAGGAAGTTACCTGAGTTTGCAAAATCGCTGCATTCACCGCACTCTCTTTCCTGACCATTTTCTGTACGGTTTAGTCCGTCTAAAATTGGTTCGAATCTGGGGGCCTGGGGATCCGCGTGGGTCCTTGTTCAACTCTACTCTATATGCCTTAATACTAATACTTTTCCTCAATGCTGGAAATGCGCATATGTTCAGCCGATTCCGAAAAAAGAAAGCCTCTCTAAACCTTTTAACTATCGCCTTATAGTTCTTACTTGTATTCTATCTAAAGTCTTTGAAACTCTCCTCAACTCTCATTTCCTTGACCATTTGGAATTTCACTCCCTTCTCTCAGATTGCTTTCTTACTAATCAATGGTCTTCTCCCCTTTGAGACTGCGGGTAGTCTTGTGTGGTGACGCTTGACATATCCAAGGCTTTTGACCGGGTATAGCATACGCCGCTGCTCTCATAGCTCCCCTCCTTTGGGTTTCATCCCCTTTGCTAGTCTAGTTTGATATGTCTAGTTTCTTATCAAATCGCTCCTTATCAGCACTTGTTGATGGAGCGACTTTTTCTTCTTTCCCTATTAATTATGGTGTTCCTCATTGTTCTGTTCTATCTTCTACTTTATTCTTACTTTTCATCAACGACCTCCTTAGCTGTACTTCTAACTCTGTTCATTCTTATGCCTCACGATTCAACTCCCCATTCTTCTACTTATTTCAAATCTGCTCCCTCTTTTGGTTTTAGAGTTGCTTCTCGTCTTCAACTTTCCGATTTCATTCTTTCAGATCTGGATGAGATTTCTTGGTGGGATCATCGCAACTTTATGAAATTCAACTCTTTGAAAACTCAACTTCTTCACATCTCTTTTTTTTCTGAAAAACCCTCCCAACTTTTCGACGGCTCTCCCCTCTCACCTGAGAACAACATAAATATTCTTGTTCTGAGCATAAATAAATTATCTTGGAAATCTCATATCACATCGGTTGCTAAGGTGGCCTCTAAAAAGCTTTGAGTCCTCTTTAGGTTGCTGGAAGTTTTTCTTCAGAACAGTTACTTCAATTATATAAGGATCTTATCCTTCCTTGTATGGAGTACTGTTCTCACATTTGGGGTGTTTCCGGTTCCACCCTTCTTTTGGATAAGGATAAGTCTAAGGTTAAGAGACTAATAAACTGTCCCCTACTTTCAAACTTCCTTGACTCTCTTTCACTGAGACGTGACATTGGCGCACTATCTCTTTTCTACAGGTTCTCCACCTCAATTGCGTTGCTCTCGCAGCACAAGGATGCCTTGCTTGCACATGAATTTTGTGTGAGATTGGCAAACTCTTGAATTGCACGTTGTGGTACCTCCTTCTTTCCAGCCACCTCTATTCTGTGGAACACCCTACCTTCTTCTGTTTCTCCTGTTGTATTTAACCTACCTCTCTGTGAATCCTCTGTCTGCGCCTGCCTGAGGGATCTGCGCTAGGTTCTAAATTGGATGTATATTTTATTTTTTAATCATGCCCCTACGTGAGTGACGGCAACTCACACACACACACACACACACACACACACACACACACACACACACACACACCACCCACGCACACACCACCCACGCACACACACACACACACACACATATATATATATATATATATATATATATATATATATATATATATATATATATATATATATATATATATATATATATATATATATATATATATATATATATATATATATATATATATATATATATATATA
Organism: Armadillidium nasatum; assembly: GCA_009176605.1. NCBI lineage: Eukaryota > Metazoa > Arthropoda > Malacostraca > Isopoda > Armadillidiidae > Armadillidium > Armadillidium nasatum. Next base: position 22,889 of record SEYY01012916.1, read on the forward strand.
TATATATATATATATATATATATATATATATATATATATATATATATATATATATATATATATATATATATATATATATATATCAGGGGCTGCTTCTGAACTGAAAAATATACATAGATGTCAATATAAAAATGTTTAATCCAGATAACTATAGTAAGATATTTTCTTACATAGTCATATATTTCAATGGTGAATGGTCGAAATTGTGCAAAAGTTCATTACGTTTCATTTAGATTGTCTGGTTTTCTGAGTATTCTGGCAACGGCGATCGAGAGCGAAAGTCAGTCTTCTAGCAAGGGGCGCACGCATCCCCAAAAAAAGTGAAAGTGAGCTGGTTTTAGAGCGGCAGTAATATTAAACTTTGTAATCCATGAGCAAGATGTTTTTATTGAAATAACTAAAAAAAAAAATTATTAACTACGGAGTTTTTTTTCCTAAAATGCAGCAAATTGATGAAATAGGAGGAAAATAATTAAAACATTTGATTTTAAAGGACCTCACCAATATATATATATATATATATATATATATATATATATATATATATATATATATATATATATATATATATATATATATATATATATATATATATATATATATATATATATATATATATAGGTAAAGGTGGAGATTGTTTCTGAGTTTCGATTGTTAAAAAATATCGAAAATCGAAAATATGGGAGAAGCCTATCATAAACAAGAGAGTTGTCAGAGGTACGAGGTACTATTACTAGACATAGACACAATTATTATTACTTACTTTTCTAGCAGAACCTAATTCGACTTATCATAACCTGAACTACCGAAATTGCCGTAAAAAGAGGACTAACCCACACAAGAATTTGCCGTAAAAGAGACCTGACGTACATAAGAACGTTTGCACGACATAGTAGCCTAGGGCTAATTATAGGCAGGAAAATATCGATTATAATAAAATATCGACAAAAAAATATCGATATAAAAAATATCGAAACTCAGAAACAATCTCCACCTAAGCCATATATATATATATATATATATATATATATATATATATATATATATATATATATATATATATATATATATATATATATATATATATATATATATATATATATGCCACCCCAGTTGGTTGCTCTTTATAGAGGTATTTTTCGCCCCTGTATGGAGAACGACTCTCATATATAGGATGGCACCACCTATACAGCTCTTCTCAAAAAAGTGGAGTCTAGGGCTTTTCGCCTTATAAACTTCAGTCTCTTTCGGCTCGTCAGATTGTTACGTCACTCTTCCTATAGTCCATTGTATCGCTTTTCAACGGACACTGCTCTTCTGAACTCTCACGTCGCATTCATCCCCCCTTAAGATGGGCTCGTGTGACACTCTTTTCTATACAGTCTTATCCTTTCTCTGCCCAACTCTCTGAGCCCAGACTTAACCGTTATGCTCAATCTTACATACACTGTAATGGGAAAGTCTGGAAAATGCTCCCTAAATCTATTTTCCTAACATCCTTTATCTTGCACACTTTTAAACGCCGTGTATCGGGACTTTTCGCACTTAATAAATCCTTGATACTGTTATCTTCGAAATCTGGTACAAATTGGTAGGCCTCTGGCCTTTCTTTGTCCACCATAGGAGATGTAAAACATTAAAAAATAATATATATATATATAAATATATATATATATATATATATATATATATATATATATATATATATATATATATATATATATATATATATATATATATATATATATATATATATATATATATATATATATATATATATATATATATATATATATATATGCTTTGATAAAAGCGCGGTATTTAAAAAGCTTACGAAAAGCTTTATTTTTCTTTAATCTTTATTTGCTTAATTCTAATTACAAAACTCAATAAATGGAATGATCTTTTGTTTTTATTTGTTAATCAATACAAAGCACCAGTAAATCTCCACATCCTTTTCATATTCCTCGTGATATGTATCATTTCTTAAAATTCACTATTAATCGTTACGAAATGCTTTGTTTTAATTTAATCTTTATTTGCTTAATTCTAATTACAAAACACAATAAACGGAATGATCTTTTGTTTATGTTTGTTAATCAATACAAAGCACCAGTAACTCTCCGCACCTATTTAATATTCCTTGTGATATCTATTGTTTCTTATAATTCACTGTTAATAAATATATGGTAATTAAAATGATGGTCTTATCATTCAACTCGCCGCCACAGACAACCTGTGGCGGCTCCATCTCATGTTAAACTGAGTTTCCTGCATTTTGAAAGCAGATTTTTCACAATAGAGCTTGCCTTCTATTGGATGATTTAAATTATCGTTCAACATAGCATCATTATTTCAACTATGATAATTGTTATCTTATTTCAAGAATCTTAATCAATTAACTAATAACCTAGAATCATCAAGGGACAATGATTCAGTTTCTATAATAATACATTTTATAAAACACGCATTATGATTATGAAAGAGAACACCGACTGCAATACAGATTCTGTTTGGCACAGGTGGGGGCGAGGAGTTGTATCAACTCCGTTACACACACACACACACACACACACACACACACACAATATATATATATATATATATATATATATATATATATATATATATATATATATATATATATATATATATATATATATATATATATATATATATATATATACATATTTTATTTTATTTTTTTATTTCATTTTATTTTATTATTGTTTCAAAAACTAGGATTTTGCGGGAAGAGATTCCTAATCATGGAAAAATCTAAAAATTTCTAATCAGTTTTTAAAAAAGATCTTTGCTGCTGTGCAGTCATAGAAATACAACTTATCATTTTTGTTGTTCAAATTTTAGTTGCTGTGGAGTGAAAATTGTTTAGTTATCTGAAAACTAAACACTTTGTTGTCGTTAATTGCAGCAGTTAAGTTATCTTCATTCAACCTTGGAAAAATTGGAAAACTAGTCTGCAATAGAAGAATATTTCAAAAGTTTCTATCCTAATAAATATTTTAAAAGTGATCGTATGATCCAGTGGCAGTATTTGGGAGGAGCAAGAAAATTCTCATTGCAAGATCAAAATAAATTTCACGAAATTAGTGAGGAAAATTCCGAATTTGAAATATTGCATCACCTACAATTTGACAGAGAGAAAATTTCGAATCAACAATTAATTCGAGTTTCTATAGAAGGGCACAACCTTTCTAACAAACTCAAGAAATAACATCTGATCAGTTTCAAGGCTGTTTTCAACTACAATTTACGGTTAGTAGTCCTTCTTTCCTCTGTTAAGTTTTGTGTGTTTGCAAATTTAAAGTCTCATATGCTTCAAACTTAATTGATTCGATTATTGAATTAATAGTTTTGTGTATTTGCAACTTTGAATTCTAATTTACTTCAAACTTTAATTATTGATTTAACTAATTTGATTGGTTTATTCAAAAATTATTCATTAGCGATAAACACGATTCAAACTTTAATAATTAAATTGATTGAATTGATTTATTCAAATCATTTAAGTTATTACATACGACTATTTATATATAAACTCTAAATATTCCTGTTTTCTTTTTATATACTTTCAGGAATCTGAAAGCCGATTTGAACAAACATTTCTCTTTGGAATTTCCGGGTTTTCAAATCTCCGTGCTGTGCTTAGAGTGCTTATCGTTAGGAAGGTGAAATTAATTTATAACTGCGCTCGAACAAAGTTTACTTCAATATCTTACCTTTTGTAAAATAAACTTATAACTTTTAAGTTTCTTCTTATAATTAAAATCCCATATTAAAATTACACTTAAATTTTAATATTTTAGAAAGGTTGTGCGTCTAAAATATATTAATATTTTAGAAAGGTTATGCGTCTAAAATATATTCATATTTTAGAAAAGTTGCTCCCATTTGTCGTTCCTAATTTTTTCTGTAATTTATTTTCTGGAATCAACTAATAATTCCCGTTCAAATCTAGTTTCTATAATCTAGTTTCAAAGGTTTAAACGTAAGTTCCTTCTATTTGCAAATTTCGATCTTCGTCAAAATTTTCAGTTTTGTACTTTTGTGTCAAAATTCATTCCGTTAAACTTTGTTCCTACTAACTAGTTGTGTTTAAGCGTAAGCTATAATTTCACCAGTTTAGATTTTGCATTGCTCACTTTGAATTCTCAACCTCAGTCAAGTGCAATTATAAGCGTTTAAGCATAAGCTTATATTTCATATTTCCTAAAAAAAAAAAAAAATTTGGCTTATATATATATATATATATATATATATATATATATATATATATATATATATATATATATATATATATATATATATATATATATATATATATATATATATATATATATATATATATATATATATTTAATCTTTTCGCTTTTTACAGCTTTTGACTCCTTCTTCATATTTAATAATTCCTTTCAACAAGCCTTAGGTACCTTGAAAAATGGCAGAAGCAAGCGCAGCAACAACTTCATCTATTTTAGACTCGCTCGAAGACACCATTTTAAGTGACTTGGGCATAGCAGAGGTAACCAACACCTCAGAGGAAAAGAAGAGTCTTTTACAAGCCATTGAGGAGAGAGTCAGACCTTTGAGATGCTCCAGAGGCATCGTAAAGCGAAAAATAACCCTATTACTTAAACCTTTTACAAAAGAACCTCGGGAAGATGATAATCCTTCTCTTTTGGAAACCATATTGGAAGAAGTAAATCTCCGACTAGAGGAGGTGAGACAATATGATCACGAAATAGAGTCCAAGATATGTGAGTCTGAACTCATGAAGTGCGACCAGACTCTCTTAAACGAAGAAGTGATCAATTCTACAAATTATCACTTACAATTACAGAGAATTATTCATGGGATTAGGCCTCATTCCAACGTCTCACCCAAAGAGCCAGCCTCACCTTCACATTCACAACAAGATCACTTATCAAGAGAAGAATTGCAGTCTATCCTGAAGAGGTTTAAACCTCAGCAAGAGCTTAAAATTCCTGCTCTCAAGTGCCGTAATTTCTCTGGAGGAGAAGACAAATGTGAGTTTCGATCTTTCATCCTGTCTTTTGAAAATGTTTATGGCTGTAGAAAGGACATCTCTGATGCAGCCAAACTACAATATTTAAAAACTCACCTTCAGAGCTATGCACTCAGAGATATAGAACATCTTAGTAATGTAGATGAAAACTACATTTTGGCATTAAACATCCTTAAAGAGATGTATTTGGACGTACCCTTTTTAGTAGATACTCTTATCCACAAAATAGATTCAGCTCCAGTTTTGGACAACAAAAACCTAGATGCCATCCGGTTCTTTTTGTCAGAAGTTCGTGCTCACTTACATGAGTTAAAAGAGTATGATTTGGATTTCTTGGAAGAGGGAACACCAGGCAACATGTTTGTTAGTCACGTAGTAGTAGACAAACTTCCTTCTTTATTTCTAAGAGAGCTGAAATTGAAAACTCAGAAAGAGTATCCTTCAATCAATTTAATTTTGAGCAACTACACCTGTATATTGAAGTCTCTGGAAAAGAATGGAAATAAGACATCTGGCTTTCCACAAAGAGAAAAGTAAGGGTGTAAGTTCACAGAAATCTTATATAAAGGAAAAGAAGAACTCTTCCTTTAATGCAAGTGTTAAAAAGGAATTCGCTTCCTCTTCTACAGATAAAGAAAGCGACAAGCCTTCTTCATTGCCATCAGAGTGCAAATTGTGCAGTGGAAAGCATCCGATGTCTGGATGTGATGTTTTCACATCTACCAGTGCAAGGAGAGAACGCTTGCATAGAACTGGGCATGTGTACCAACTGCTCCAGTAAAAAGCATGTCTCTTCAAAGTGCCCAGCCAAAAAATTTGGTCTCAGTCGTCCTTGTTTCATCTGCAAGAGCGGTGCCCACATAACTGCACTTTGTTCATCAAATAAGAAGAGTAAAGTGAAAAAAGAAGTTAAAGGTGCCTCCACTTCTTCTGCAGAGGCTCAGAATCTGGAGGATGAATGTACAGATAGAAATAACCTCTGTATAAATACAGGAAATACTTCTTCTGACCAAATTCTTCCAACCATGTCTCTCAAAATCAGAAATGGTAACAAAACTGTGTCTGCCAGAGTACTTTTGGACTTAGGTTCTCAAAGGAGCTATTTCAACTGCAATATTTTGGAAAAATTGGAACTGGATGTAGATTCCCTTCCTGTAAGTACCAGTGTCATAAAAACTTTTTTAGGTGAACAGGTACGTTCTTTACGAAACATTAATTTAGGAAATGAACATTTGTTGTTCTAATTTCATAAAAAAGTCTATTTTCATAGATCCCAATCTAGATGTAGGCTTTAGTGTGAAAGGTCTTATGGGTGCTATTAATAATGTTTCTTTTAGTGGATATTATATTGCAGATCGATTTTACGTGGGCAGACACGGAAGTAATGTCTCAAATGTGGATGGTTTGATTGGAATAGATGTCATCTCTTCAATGAAACATTTCAGAATCACGGAATGTTTAAAAGGCAGAGCCATTGAAACATGCCATGGAGTTGTGCCGTTTGGTCCTGTTAAATCATTTTTAACTCCATCTCAGAAAATGGCAATCTTTGGAGGAGAAAATACTGCTGCTGAGAGATCTTCTCAGAAAACATCATGACAAAGGGCTAAGGTAACACTCTCTTCATCCTTTCCTGAACAGACAGCTGCAGTCCCAGAAAGTCTCGTCAATACTATC
>SEYY01012917.1:0-10000 GCA_009176605.1 Armadillidium nasatum
TCACAAATTTGTATGATTATCAAATGGCGGAAAGATTAATAAGTTTAATGTTGTGATAGTTTCAGCTATAACTCTACGTCATATGTATTTTTAGCCTATTTATAAAACTATAGAGAGAGTCTGCAATTGACGCAATTAACTTCTGCTTCAAAAAAGAGTATGATTATTTCAGCTAGAAAATGCATTCTTCTTGTATTCGGCTATAAAATAAGTTAAAACAAAATATGGGCATTACATGTGAGCTACCAAACATTTTCCTCGAAATTCAGTATGTGAGACAGTAAATGCATTGAATTGTACCTTGTATACTTTTTTTGTGCCTATGATCTGGTGTGAGTCTAGCAGTCTCAGAACTGACTATTACTTTTGTATAGAAGAGAAAAAACAACATTTGGGTCGGCAAAATTGTAATCTGTAATTTAGCCTGTGCTTTGTGGTGAAGATCTTCTTATTGCTGAAATTCTAGACAATTATTCAATGGATTCACACGACGATAACAGTTTTTTTTATCAAACAGCGAAGAACAAAAGACAACTTTGTGAGGTGCAGAAAACTTTCCTAAGACTCTTCCAATCATAAAATGAGTTGCAACAATGTGAGAAAACATTCCACCTTCAATATTATTATTATTATTATTATTATTATTATTTTATTATTATTATTAATTAATAATAATAATAATGAAACTTTCCCCTTTAAGTAATAGACTTCTATTAACCTCTTGAATAAAGCTAATTCATTAAGTTTTCCGACGTTCTCATTAAAATTCTTCGTAGGACCATATTTTATTACGAGGAGGATTTGCCTTCCATTTGGGAAGACCGAATTAAATAAGGTTGGAAAAAGCTCTCTATTTACCATTTTTCCCTTAACAAAATTGCTTCTCCTACTACTACTACTACTGCTGACTACTACTACTACTACTACTACTACTAATAATAATATGATAATAGTTATTTTATTCAATAATATAATAATAATAATAATAATAATAATAAAAATAATAATATATAATAATAATAATAATAATAATGAATAATAATAATAATAATAAATTAAGAATATGTCAGCAGCTAAATACGAAATTTCTCCTTATTAAAAACTAAATATGATCTCTCTCTCTCTCTCTCTCTCTCTCTCTCTCTCTCTCTCTCTCTCTCTCTCTCTCTTCTCTCTCTCTCTCTCTCTCTCTCTCTCTCTCTCTCTCTTTCTTTCTCTTTTTCTCTCTCTCTTTCTCTCAGAATATATTAAAAGAAATCGAGAGTCCCACCAGGTCAATAAACAATTCTGATAACTCGAATGCAATCAGGAAGGGATCAGACGCTTAGGAAGCGATTCGTCGGTTTATCACGGTCTCTTCGATTCCAATATTCGTATTAATGTAATCATTATATTATTATATATTACGCATAAAAGCGCTGAGAGGAAGGAGTCTTTTCGGTGATGACGCCCTTTTACAGTTTTCTATAATCATATTTCGTATATAGGCTCATATAAAAGCTTGGAGACACAAAATGAAGGTAATTGTTTCAACTTTTGGAAATGAATACTTAAAAATGATTTTCATATTTATATTTTATGCTCACATACGTTCTTAAATTAATTTTATTTCGAAGTTGTAACAAAATATCCAGAAATAGTTGCCATGCAAACATATATATATATATATTATATATATATATATTATTTAATATTATTATATAATTAATATAATATATTGCTTGCTTGCGAGAAAGAGGGCGCAGCCATGTGAAACATAAATGTACATTACTATGTAAATATTTGCTTAAGGGGTCATGATGAGGAAAAGAAAGGGAAAAACTCTTTTTTCGCAATGAAATGAACGAGTTCATGGTTTGAAATTATCCTCTATTAAAAGGAAAAAAGAAGAATAAAAATGTTATAAATTTGAATGCTAAAATAGAAGGAAGAGACAAACTTTGCCGTAAAACAAGCATTTTCGCCTTACTATTGCGCAGAGTCATTCAATAAACGATTCGAAAATGCCATTTGCTTTGCAAAGACTTTAGATTTTTTCTTGGTTTTACGGTCCTTCAAATCTTTCTCTATTTTTTTTACACGTATAATAAAACCCATTTTGAACCCAATGGGCATCAAATTATATTTCTTTTGCATAAAGTTAATTCAATTTTTCCGCAAAAAAATTGTGTTCAACGTTAATAGATTACGAATTTAGGGGTTTGCCAGCCATTACTCCGTATGAGCATTAAAGCTTTAAAATATCGATTTCTTTCTCTCAGGGTTGCATTTCCTTTTAAAGAACTGTGGAATGGTTGCTTATTGATGTAAAAACCAAAGTAAATTGGCAAATGATCTATTAATACAATTAGAAGGTAGATTCTCTTTGTTATTTGCGAAGGGAGGAAACAAAAAGAACGTCTTTACTCGTGCCTTCCCGTAAAGGATTTGAGGATAGTTTGCGTGGTATTGATCCCTCCTTTCAGATGCTCCGAGTTAAAGAGTGCCTATAAGAGGGGAGAATGCATCGATTTTTTCATTTTATATCGAATAATATTGAAGTTTTTTTTTATACTGGTAAATTAAGAATTGAATTACTCACTATATAATTCTTGACAATTAAAAGGAAAGAAAATAAATGAGCTTTAGGTTCATACTCTTTCCACTTACGATTAAATTAAGAAATATAGTTTCGGAATAGCAAAATATTTGCTAATAATTTTTTTTCTTTCCTAGATATAATTCAATAAAAAAAGAAGCACAAAATCTGGAAATCTCCTCCCACTTTCCCTCATCAGGTAAAAGTTCACTTAAAATCCTTATGTAAGTCCAAACATAAGATTTCAAAAGTGACAAATAATATATGGATCAGATAATTTAAAAGAATTTCTTTCCATAGTTGCTGTTCTTTACAAAGTATTCAACTCTTTTATTGATTACAAGCTATTATCAAATCACTTTTTTCGATTACCAGATATTTTGGAGCCTATAATAGTATAGAAAATAATGCATCGTTATGTTGCTCGTCTAAATACAAGGAGTAGAGAGAAAAGTCTTAGACTAACTCTTATTCAAAAAAATCTGTACAAGTTAACCTACTCACGAGAAGAAAGTCTTACTTCAAATAAAGGTGATAAAACACTTGTAAAGTTATAATAATTTATAAGAAGGAAAAAATTTTGGTCTCATCAAAATCTATATATATATCCAGCAAGACTGATCAGACAGTCTGATATTACTTTACATAATTTATTGTTTCTGATTAGATCAGATATTGTTTTGTTACACTCCTGCGGGACAAAAGAGCTCTGGAAAGAAATTGGAAAGTTTGGAGTTCGGGAAGCATTGATAGAGGAGGTAAATTTGTAGATATTGAATTCAATCCACAAGGAATTATGCAGTGGAAACCACTTTTCGTTAGCTTCGCAGTTTTAAATATAATAGCTGACTGAAAGAAAATGAAATAAGCGCAAAAAAAATTAGATTTGAGTTGAAGAAGGGAATAAAAGTATAGGAATAAGGAAGCAAAGACAAAGATAAGTAGGAAATAAGGAGGAATGGAATTCAAAACGAATTGACTTACATATCTCTCTGAAAGATTTCGAAATATTAAACTACACTACATCCTACGTAGTTTCAATTAAACCATCAAAACACACACACACACACACACACATACACACACACACACATATATATATATATATATATATATATATATATATATATATATATATATATATATATATATTATATATATATATATATATATAAATGTTCAATTTACTGTAATAAATCGAAAATATATGAATTTATTCATTAATACCCTTTTTGAAGTGAAATAAATCAAATAGATACTTATTTAATCACGAAATTATAAAATAATGACAAGCTTTTGAAACATTAGCTCAGCTTTCGCGCTCATACTCGAGTCGCTTCTTCAGAACTGATGTTACTCCAAATTTTTTGTACTTGATATTATTTATGTCTGGCTACATGCTAACCTGGATCCGGCAACCTGGACAAATCTTTCAGAGTCGCTTTTAATCTGTTTGATTTATTTAACATTTTGTTCGTAACGTTATCTAACGGTATTTCTCCATTTGCTAGATTTATATTATGGGAGTTCTTTATGATGAAAGATTCTATGAGTTTTCTGTTGTTTGTATTTTGAGATATTTTTATTAATTGTGAATCTTTTATATTTGGTATGTGGTTGTGTGTGTTTCTATGATTTGTTAAAGAAGAGTGTGTATTGTCATTTTTTAGGTCTATGGAGTGTTGATATATTCGTCTTTTTAAATCATTTTTCTCTCCAATATGTACTCTATCACACTGGTTGCAGGGTATTTTATAAATTCCTATATTATTTTCAGGTTGGTTAATATGTGGTCTAAATATATTTTTTAATGTGATTGAGTTTGATTTTACTGTGTGTATATCTTTAGGTAAACTATTTTTTATTTCGTGTGTATGGATATTTGGTATAGGTAGTATATTTTTTGGTGTTAATTTTTCATTCTGTATGTTGCAATGTTTAGTACGTGCTTTTTTTAAACTTCTTTTTATGATGGGATCTGGGTATTGTAATTGTTTGAAAGTGTTTGTTATGTATTTTATTTCTGTATCTAGGTGTTCAGGATCAACTATTTTATAGGCTCTTAGAAATAGATTACTAAGTATTGCTATTTTTGTATTTATGTTGTGAAAGGAGAACCAATGTATGTATGATGGGTTGGTGCTTGGTTTCCTATATATGTTGAAGGATGGTATGTTTGAGGTCCATGAGATTAATATATCTAAGAACGGTAAACTATTATTATTGAATTTTCGACGGTAAATTTTATGTTTGTATGTATGTTATTAATAAAGTTTAATATTAAGTTTGTATTTATTTCCTTTGGTATCAATGCGAAGACGTCATCGACGTATCTAAACCATATGACTTCGGTAAATTGAGGAAAAATATAATAGTACTCAATCAATTCCATTCAAATGTTACTAAATATGGGGAAAAGGGGGGAACCCATACTGAGTCCTGAGATTTGTTTAAAGTATTGGTCGTTAAATTTGAAATATGCATGGTCAAGGGTTAATAATATTAATTGTTTTATTTTTGAAAACGGTATTATAAAATTATGTTTTTTTTCTGTTAAGTATCGTTCCAATCTCAGGACTCATTATGGGTTCCCCCCTTTCACCCTTATTTAGCAACATTTGTATGGAATTGATTGAGTACTATTATATTTTTTCTATTATATTATTATTATATTATAGTGATGGATCGGATGTCAAATTATGTAATTTGCGGATGCGGATGTCGAATTTTCGATAGTACGGATGCGGATGCGGATGTTGCATTTTTGAAAGTGCGGATGCGAATGTTGAATTTTTGAAAAATGCGAATGCGTATGCCATCACTAATATATATATATATATATATATATATATATATAATATATATATATATATATATATATATATATATATATATATATATATATATATTATACAGAAACCCCCACTCACGGGAAGAGCCCTTTTCAATGAGGGAGGCACACACAGAGGAAGAAAACTCATTCAAACACACGCCTAACGCACATCCCTCAGGTGGAAACAGACGGAAACCTTGAAGAGTGGAAGATTAAATGCAACAAGAAAAAGAGATGATTGTAAAGAGTTCTACAGAACAGAGGTGGCTGGAAAGAAGGAGGCACCACAACGAGCTAGCCTGGGGTTTCCCACATCCACACAAAATTGGTGCGAAAGAAGGGCACCCCTTCTGCAGCGAGGACAACGCAACGGTGGAGGAATGCGAGAGATCAGTTCCCTCGAGCACCTATCATTGTAATACCTATAGGAAAAGATATAGTGCACCAACGTCACGTAGCAGAGATAGGGGGGTCAAGGGAGTTTAAAAGTAGGGGACAGTCCTTTAGAATTAGACTCCAACCTATCCAGAAGAAAAGAGGAATCGGAGACCACAGATATGAAAACAGTACTCCATACAAAGGCGGATAAGACAATAATATATTTGGAGTAACTGATCAGAAGGAAAAAAATTCTCGCAACCTGATCAGAATTCCCAGCTTCTTAGATGCCGTTTTAGCAACCATTGTAAAATGAGGATTTCCAAGACAGTTTATTGTTTATGTTTAGAGCAAGAATGTTAATGTTATTTACAGGTAAGACGGGAGAGCCGTCGAAAAGGATAAAAAGTTGGGAGGTATTTTTGAGAGGGAGATGTGAAGAAGTTGAGTTTTTAAAGAGTTAAATTTCACAAGGTTGCTATGACCCCACCTGGATATCCCACCAAGGCAGATCGGAAAGTTGAAGACGAGAAACCACCCTAGAAGCAAAAGAGGGAGCGGATTTGAAAAGAGTAGAAGAATGTATAATTGTTTTCAGCATAAGAGTGAACAGAGTTGGAAGTGCAGTTGAGAAGATCTTTAATGAAAAGTAAGAATAAAGTTGGATGTAGAACAGAACACTGGGGAACACCATAGTTGACAGAAAAAGAGGAAGAGGTCGCTCCATATACAAGTGCCAAAATGGAACGATCTGAGAGAAACTAGAAAAGATTAAGCAGAGGTAAGGAGGAAACCCAAAGGAAGGGAGATTGGAGAGCAGCGACGCATGCCATAATCGGTCAAAAGCCTTGGATATGTCAAGACTCTCCGAAATCCCTAAGGGCAGAAGACCATAGATCAGTAAGATAGGAGAGTATATTACCAGTTGACCTCGAGCGTCGAAAGCCATACTGGTAATCTGCGAGAAGAGAATGAGACTTCAATGATCCAAGAAATGAGAGTTGATGAGGGTTTCAAAAATTTTAGACAGAACACAAGTGAGAGCTATAGGTCGATATTTATAAGGGTCAGAGCGGCTACTTTTTTCGGGATCAGCGGAACAAAAGCACGCTTAAAGCATTGAGGAAAAGTATTTGTATTAAGGAATAGAGAGTAGAGCTGAACGAGGACAGGCGATAACTCGGAAGCACACTCCCTCAGAACACGAGGGGAAATGCAATCCGGGATACTAGCCTTCCTTACAATCATAGATTTCAGGATCCCATGCCTCAGATCATGAGGAATTACAGGTATAGATATGGGATACCTGAGAGGAGAAGGAGTAGGAGGAGGGATGCCAGAATCGAGCAGTGTGGAATTAGATGAGAAAAGGAGGCCGAAGAGATTAGCCTTTTCAGAGGGAGTATTAGCTACAGAACCATCAGAGCGATAAGAGAAGGAAAGGCAGATTTACAGAACTAATTAGATTAATTTTTGACAGGAGGCCAGAAATCGTTATCAGTATTAGAGCCACGGATGCGCACTTCCTTTTTGTGAAAGTACGCTTAGTCCTTCGAAGAACATCCCTGTAACGATTCCGAGCTGAATGAAAATTGACGAAAGTGATAGAAGAAGGAGAGTTTTTCCATTCACGATAAGCATTGTCTTTCACACGAAGGGCAAGAGAACAGTTGCCATCGAACCATGGATTTTCAGGAGAAAAAGATTTAGTTGAAGATGGAATGAATGTTCTCATCCCATCATATATATATATATATATATATATATATATATATATATATATATATAATATATATATATATATATATATATTATATATATATAATATATATATATTTTAAAGTTGAGATAGCTTCTTTCATAGAGAACATTAATCTAATTAGAAAGGTTAATACCAAGCGTTAACACATACATATTTAATACAAATGTGAACGTTTCTTACCGTATTTCATCCTTCAGCTTTTATAAGATGAAAAGCCCTAGACTCCACCTTTTCGAGGAGAGCTCTATGTGTGGAACCACCACAGATGTGTGATGTGTTTCTCATGCATGGGCGAACAACACTCATATAAAGTATAAGCAACTGGAGTGGTGTGAAGAATTTCTGAAGGCACCTCAAAACACCTAACCTTTTAAAAGCTTGTTTAGGAAGAGAAGTAATGTGATCTTTCCAAGAAAGATCACAAGAAAAAGAAACACCAAGAATATTAAGAATAGGTGAATGTCTGAGTTGAGTGTTTTCGAAGAAGATATCATAGTTGTGTGGAAGATTGTTTCGAGCAGAGAGATGGAGGAATTGAGTTTTGGTGGAATTGGAAACAAAATGTTTTCTCTACCCCAATATGAAATGCGAGATAGATCAGGGGTCAGTTGCCCCAATGCTACCTCCCTTGCCTCTATTAACTGCTGTTGGGAGGGGTGCCTTTCAAATTAAAAAGAGTAATAAAAGGTGGAGTCATCGGCATAGGACTTGATAGGAAATGAGGTAAGAGAGAGAAAGTTATTAATGAAAAGCAGAAAAAAGTTCGGGATACGAAAGTTTGGAAATCAAACCTTTGCGACAGACTCTATCGAAAGCTTTCGATATGCCCAGCGCGATAGCAAAGAGTTCACCGAAATGAAGAAGAGCGGAGGAACAAGAGTCAGAGAGAAGGGAAAGAAGATCACCAGTAGTGAGTTTCTTTCAAAAGCCATACTGGCCATCAAAGATAAGATTAGAAGAGTTGAAATGTTTCCAAATCTTCTTGTTAAGGATAGATTCGAAATCTTTAGAAAAATCAGAGATTAAAGAAGTGAGACGATAGTCAGAGGATTGTGAGGGGTCCCCCTTTTTCAGCATAGACTGAATGAGCGCACGTTTCCAGTAAGAAGAGAATATTTGAAGTAGAAAGAAATAGATGAATTAATTTATCAAGGAAGGGTGCAAGCTCTGATGCACAAGTTTTGAGAACCACGAGAGGGATACCATCAGGACCGTATGTCTTCCTAGTGTTAAGCTTTGAAGGAGAAGCAAAGACGTCTTAGGAAGAAATATATATATATATATATATATATATATATATATATATATATATATATATATATATATATATATATATATATATATATATATATATATATATATATATATATTATATACATATATATACATATACATACATAATACATATTAATTAGTGATGGATCGCATGTCATATTTTCTTATTTGCGGATACGGATGCGGATACGGATGCGGATGTTAAATTTTTGAAAGTGCAGATGCGGATGTTGAATTTTCGAAAATGCGGATGCGGATGTTAATTTTGATTAGGATGCTCCGCGGATGCGGATGCGGATGCCGAAGCGAAAACCATCACTCATATATATATATATATATATATATATATATATATATATATATATATATATATATATATATATATATATATATATATATATATATATATATATATATATATATATATATATATATAGGTATTAGGATGTTCCTGTAACATAAATAGATGAATTTTGGTTAAAAAGCAATGAAAAAATATTAATTTGATTTAGTGCTTGTTTCAAAAGTGCTTGTTTAGTGCTAGTGTTTGCTTCAAAAAGGTCACAACAATTTGAAATATCGATTTCAAAACTATGTGTATAAGATTCACCTCAAAATAATTCAAAAGCATTGTTTTCAAATTCGAATCATGTGATTGGATAATACATTTTAGCTTTTGGAACATCTAACAGTTTATTTTTATAGCATAACACATAAAAAACAATAAATATGCAAGTACAAACCAAAGTTTACAATAATAATAAGTTTCAGCATTTAAGCCTTTCCTAAATTCAACGTTTGTGGATGACGTCGCATTTGTAAACTGGTTCTAGTTGTTACCGCAAGAATTTAGCTTCCCATGATTTCTGTAGAAATTCTTTATATATATTGAAAGTTGTTTCCATTTTATGTTGTTTACATAAATGTATTTTTTAACATGTTTAACAGTGTAATTTTGAACAACTCATAATTTAAATAATATTTGTGTTATTTGACAATTTAATAATCATGTTATAGCTTAAAATAACACTAAATTATATTGACAAATCACATTTTTTATAAAGACCTTGAGTCAAAAATCATCTTGGGGCTCAATTGTTTTGACTTAAAACTAAACTTCTTGTTAAAAAAAGTTTTTTTTTATTTTTTTATTTTTCCTTACTTGAAGAAATAT
>SEYY01012917.1:12500-17500 GCA_009176605.1 Armadillidium nasatum
GGATTAAAAAAAAGAGTACATGAACATCTTATTTTAGAAAATCAATTAGCCTTCCTCATTCACGAAGCTTAAATGTTCTAACAAATAACTGAACTAAAACAATCGATGGAAAAATGGTATAAGAAAGCACAAAACTTCTCCAATGCTCTTTAGCTGATTTACGACCGTACCAGTGTACACATGAGGAATTTGGGTGGAGTCGCAGAAAATACAAGTCATAACTTTCCGGGGAATACCCCAAATGGTCGACAGGGCAAAGGGCCGACATGCCATTTAAAAAATTTTGTCACTCGTCCAAAACGTCGACAACTTTTTTTGATAAGGTGTAAAGAGCCGACAACATTTTTTTAAAACTCTTCCAAATCGTCGACACAATAAATCGATATCGATTAATCGATAGATATATATCATCAGCACTCACGGGTCGGGAGGTACGGGGTGCGGAGCCCCCATAGATAAATGTTCGTGTGCCATTCATTTACTAAAATAATATATTGAAAATTAAAATAATATAATTATAATTATTATAATAATAAAAAATAGGCTTACATATCGATTGTATTCATAAAAAAATACGATGTTGGTCAAACAGTCTATACATTTTATTTTCACATGTGGCCAAAGCGTAGATTCGTTGAAATTGAGGAGAAAAATAGCCAACAGATTTTTTTCGAAAGTGTTGACCCTTTGACCTGTCGACTTATTTTCCCTGTCGATGATTTGGGGATAGCAGCAACTTTCCACAATGTTCTAAACTATCCACGAAAGATGTAGAAGACTGCAGTAAGTAATATTTCTATTACCTACCAACCTACCTACCTTTGAGAATTTCGTGATGGGGGTAACTTTTTTTTTTTTTTTTTTTAAATATGAATGGCAATTAAACCCTTTTCTTAACTTTTTAGCCAAAGTTCATTTATTTCTGGTACAGGAATTCACACATTATATAAAAAACATGAGGAGACATTGCTGGCATTTTGATGCCACAAACTGCTCTATCTTGTGATTGTACTTTTCTGATTTCCCATGGAATGATTACTGTTTCTGTGGGAAGGGTCCTTCGGAATGTACAGAGGTCATAACCTAGGTAATTCTCTCTGCCATGGAGGCATACATTAAATTTTCTTTCACTTCTATTAAACCTAACATCCTTGATTTAACTCTGCCTGGTTTCTGCGCTATTCACCGCAGGGATGCTGCCTTCAGGGATTGACGTCGTCTTCATACCCCAGAAACTCACGCAACTTATATTTCATCCCAGAATCGTGCTAAATTTATCCTTCGAAACACTAAAAACTCTTTTATCCCTAGAAAATGCAATAACATTTCTGGTTCCTCTTCTTCACACTCTTTCTATCATTTTGCAAAAAGAAAAAAAAATGTCAACTATAACTTTGCTTCATCCTCTTTCCCTCTTTTAGTATCTTCTGACGATTCAACCGACGTTTTGCCTTCCTCTAAAGCTGAACTCTTCGCTCAAACCTTTGCCTCCTATTCAACCTTAGATGATTGCTGGTGCTATTACTACTCCTTCAACCCCCTCCAACTCAAATTATAATTTATTCTATAGACGTCATTTTTGCTCTCTCTGAGCTTAATAATAAGAAGGCGTATGGTCCTGATGGCATTCCTCCTGTGGTTCTCAAAAATTGTGCTTCCGAGCTTGCCTTCCCCCTTAGGTAAATTTTCTCGTCTTTGTCTTTTTACTTCAACCTTACCTTCTTGATGGAGACGTGCTTTCGTTCAACCTGTGCCAGAGAAGGGGACCCCTCTCAATCCTCTAACTATCGTCCAATTTCTTTAACCTCCGTTCTTTCTAAAATTTTCGAATCTATCCTTAACAGAAGATTGGGAAAAATCTCAATTCCCTTAATCTTATCTATGATCGTCCGTATGGCTTTCATAAGGAACGTTCTACTTGTGATCTTCTTTCATTTCTCTCTGACTCTTGGTCCTCCTCTCTTTGGTATTTCGGTGAATCCTTTGCTGTCATGCAGGACATATCGAAAGCTTTCGATAGAGTCTGGCACAAAGCTTTAATTTCTAAACTTCCTTCTTTAGGTTTCTATCCTTCTCTCTGTGACCTTCTCACTAATTTTCTTTCTGGTATTTCTATAGCAGCTACCGTAGACGGCCATAGTTCATCCTTTATATCTTCTAATAGTGGTGTTCTCAAAGATATGAACTATCCTTAACACTTTTTTTGGTGCTTTTCATTAATGATATTCTCTCTATTACTTTATCTCCTATCTACACTTATGATGGTAACTCCACCCTTTATTATTCTTTTCAATTTGTAAACGCCCTTCCCCACATCAATCAATGGAAGCAAGGAGGCTGGTAGCCTTGGAGCAACTAACCTTCTAGTCTATGTCGCATTTCAAATTGGGGAGGAGAAAACATGGTCGCTTTCAATGGTACCATATCTCAATTCTCCATCTCTCTACTCGACACAATCTTCCACACAATTATGATATCTTTTTTGAAAATAAACAGCTCAAACCTTCATCTCTCTAATATTATTGGTGTTTCTTTTTCTCGTGATCTTTTTCTAAAGATCACATTACTTCTCTTTCTAAACAAACTTCACACCACCCTAGATGCTTGCTCTTTATAAGAGTATTATTCGCACCTGTATGGAGTACGCCTCACACATCTTAGGTGGTTCCGCTCATACAGCTCTCCTTGAAAAGGTGGAGTCTAGGGCTTTTCGTCTTATCATCTCTCCTACTCTTACTAATTCTCTCCAGTCTCTTTCTGATCATCGAAATGTTGCGTCACTTTCTCTATACTGTCGCTATTACTATGGACACTGCTCTTCTGAACTCTTCCATCGCATGCTTCCTTTTTTAAGAAGTACTCTTGCGACATGTCTTTCTATACTGTCTCGTCCTTTCGCTGTCCAAGTTTCGAACTACAGACTTAACCGCAAAGCTCAATTTTACATGTACTCTACTGGTAAAGTCTGGAACACACTTCTTGCATCTATTTTCCCAACTTCCTATGACTTACACACCTTCAAACGCCCTGTATCAGTACATATCGGTCTTTAATCTAGCCAGGTTCCCGATTTGGTCCCTACTCTGGTGGAAATTTGTTAGGCCTCTGGCCCTTGCCCACTAGAAGTGAATATATATATATATATATATATATATATATATATATATATATATATATATATATATATATATATATATATATATATATATATATATATATATATATATATATATATATATATATATATATATATATATATATATATATATATATATATATATATATATATATATATATATATATATATATATATATATATACTAGGGAGAATCGTTTTCAAGTTTTGTTTTATTATCGTTGTCTAATAGTTATAAAGAGTGGTGCATGCATGAGAAATTATTATTTCCAAATTTTTGGCTTCATAGCTTTTCATTTTTATTTCTTGCCCCCAGCAGGGGGGGGGTCTCAAATCTCAAATTTATTGCAAAATGATGCTTTACTTTAGTCCTTATAAATCGCTCCCCTTTATTAAGATTCAAATTATGTCTATTTAATTTAAAAGTATTTTCTTTTGAAACGCTATCTCCTGTCCCCGTCGAAATCATAAAACATCTAAGAATTGAAATGCCCATTTCTCATCCAATTTGACATATTGAATAGTTGCATTTTCACAGTGGCAGAAGTACATGAAATAAGTTTGCTTTCATGTAAGAAACAGCCCATATTTTAAGATACTGCAGCTGTCCTTTGTAATAAATTCGTGGATCTGTGGTATCTAGCTTTAACTCTAACTGTGTCAGTAACACAGATAAATCAGATGTTGCAGTACTGTCACCATAAACGTAAAAAATTCATAAAATCACTGTATGCGAAAAAAAGAACTATCAAATGCTATAAAATCTTAAGAACTTTAAAACAAACGCTAAATGCACATTATTTGACATTTTGGCGTGTAAATGTGCAGATTTAGAAAAGTGCAGATGCCCTTCCAAACGACGAATACCGAAAGTATAATATCAATTTTTATTTGATCTAAGAGGTCATCGAAAAATGGTAATAGGTACTTTGGAGGTTGTAATAACAAAGAAAAATTGTAAGATTTTGGCGAGAAGATTGGAAAGAGTGAATCAAGAAGAAAAAAAAGAGCCTCAAGATGTTTTTACATGTTTTCATATAGAAACGCCATCTTCTGGTAATGATAATTTATGTTCATCATCCTCATCGTCTGTTGATATAAAATTTAACAAAAAATCTGATACGAAAAAGAAAGGCACAAATCTTCCGGCATTTTCTGAGGCATGTGATCGTACTAGTACTTCATACAAAGATTCTGCCATTATTTCATCGTCTTGTTATAAGACGTTCGTTTGATAAAGAACCAAAAAAGTTTAGTGATTGATCTGAATAAGGTCAGAAGAGTTGAAAAAGACATGATAACACGACACCTGCTAAACATTTGACGGCGTAAAGATAAAACTATGAATACAGAAGAAATAAATAAGGCAAAACAAACAAAGCATCGGAATACATAGGGCATTTTACTCCTGCAACAGATTCTGCTGCTGCTATTGCATCAGGAATATTCACTCTTTTAGAAACGAAGAATATTAGCGCCGAAGATATTGCAGCTATCGGCTATTATGGTGCAATGGTGTTCATTGGATCATATGCTTCTGCATAGTAATAAACTATCACTTCGACGTATAATAGAAGAATTAGACGGAAAGAAAACCGGCCCAGTGAGATTTACTGGGTCACTTGAAAATAAATTAAACGATTGTGAAAAACTTCAGATTGTAGACTTCAAAGTAATTTTTCTCCACCATTGAAAAATAATTACGAGTTGAGCATGGACCAGAAATATTTGCTGGATATCTACACAATGATATCGAAAGGTAATTTCCATTGAACCTTGTTTATTGCAGAAACAATTAATAATTTATTATGAAATTTTATTTTTATAAAAATTCCTTTTCATTTAAAATAAAATAATTTTTTTA
>SEYY01012918.1:5000-47500 GCA_009176605.1 Armadillidium nasatum
TTTAGTTCCCATTTTACGCACTGTAACTGAGTAAAAAGCTGATAGAAGCTCGAAATGAGAGAGATTCTATCCTATTACTTTTATCATGCCAGGTGGTAACTAATTTGAATTTTTTTTTTTTTTTTTTTTTTTTTATTACAAATTGCAGAGCTGGGCATACACACCTTGATACAACTTTGAATGACTGAGTATGACACAAATGCAATTTATAAAATTGTTGACAGGTTGATTAATTTTGAAAGTGATAAATAATATTAGTATACTGCTTTTGAATTATGAAAAATTAAATTAAATTCATCAAAATGATGAGTTTGGATTACTGTTATTTTGTGCATTAAATCTATATAAATATTTTTCATGATAAACTAAGTTGAAATAGTACTGAAAACTATTATAAAAAGGGAGCAACCAAATAATAACTTACTGTTACAAGCTACATGGCTTTACCAAAACTGACCCACCTCTCCAGTCATGAAATTTTTCAGTGATTTTTCTTACAAAGTTTGTCATTAAAACTTTCTGCTCTGTTTTCATGTTCATTTTAAACTCTTTTGTATTACATAAGACGACGAAAAATTAAATTTGGCTAACATACTTTACAAAGACATATCTCTGATAATAATTCTATACATGTATGTTTTATTCTAAATTTGATACAAATCTGTTGTGAACCTAATATCAATGTTTAAATTCATTTAAACTAGTAAGTCAATAAATCATTGTCCATACTTAAATTTTTGCCCTTAAAAGGAAAAAAATTTTTTTTGTATTTAAGTAATTCAAATTATTTATCAGTTTTTTTTCTTTGAAGGAATGAGGGATCAACTTTTACCATAATGAGATTTTTTTGTTAAAAGTTTTTTATCTTAAGCCTAATTTACATAAATTGTTAAATTTCATATTACATCATGTTAGTTTTCTTATTAACTAAACCTTAAAGTTGTGTAGAGTTGAAGAAGGAAAATGGTTAAAAAGTGGGGTGAAAAATCTATTGAAAAAAGCTTCAACATTTGCATAGACCCAGTTTTAAAAAGGTGTGACTGATTATTGATGGTTTTGACAGTAAGAAATTCATTTAGTGGGTTTTAATAAATTAAAGAAAATCCAAGTTATAGGGAAACTAAAATCCAAATTGTAGGGAAACTAGGAGTCAGTAATTAATTATTAAGTTAAATTGAGATAAAATTATGAAAGTTGATTTTTCTCTTAAATATTTCATCTATTTTCATTTTAATTATCTTACTGAACTAGTTTCAAAAATAAAAAGGGGATAATAGTGTGATTATATTGAAAATAGGGATTTATTTCCTTTAAATTTTCAGATTGATGATGTTCTTGCAACGAACTTGGAAACCAAACTTGGAGGCTTTTATATCAATTCTGGAGCACTGAATTTCGAAGAAGTTCAAGTTTCAGAAGACGAAAAGTCAAATGATAGTCAAATTCAAAGTGCAAAAAGAAAACGCAAGGTAATCCTATTGGTCATATATATATATATATATATATTATATATATATATATATATATATATATATATATATATATATATATATATATATATATATATATATATATATATATATATATATATATATAAAGGTGTAGGCCCATATAGTAAATTTTGCTGGATACTGGATATTCTGGTTTTACTATCTCCCCAGATATCCAGCTAAAATTGCCAGATTTTTCTTTAAATTGACATTAATTTCTAATTCAATATATATATTTATATATATATATATATATATATATATATATATATATATATATATATATATATATATATATATATATATATATATATATATATATATATATATATATATATATAATATATATAAATAAAAAAAAAAAAAAAAAAAAAAAAAAAAGAAAAACAATGGTTAAAGGCAACTAAATGTACACATGAAACATTCATTACAATTTAACTCTTCATGTATTAAAAATGACATTCTCCAAATTTTTGGCTCTTATTTACTATTCACTCTTTGAGTTGATTTCAGAAGGTTGCCATGTTGGGTGGAACCGTGGCTATCTCTTGCTGAATAGCAACCGTAAGGGCGTCAAGAGATTGCGATAGATGTGCATACACTCGTGATTTAATTAGATATACAGAAAATATCACAGTGTGCGAGATCAGAGCATTGGGGCGGCTATGCAGAGAGATCAGCCGATCTTGATACATTTCTTTTAACACTTGCAATGATTTTCAAACTGAAACTACTCATGCCTTCTTCAAACTTAAAATATTCTGGTTGTGGCTTAGAAAGTTTTCGAGCATATGAATACATGTTCGAGTGTGTGGTCTCAGAAAATTTTTGAGTACATAGATATAATGATAGGAAGGTTACATTAATAATTACACCACATTCTTCAAAGAAATAAGGACCTACGAGGTCAAGTTCGGTAACAGCGACGAAAAGTTTTGTGTAAGTTTTTCCTTGCAATTTTCGGAAAAATCACTAGGGGTAAAGCATGCTGCCATGAAGAACGTTACACAGATTGCACAGCCATATAGCTTCAATGCTTTAATATTTTCAAGCGTATGAGTTCATTGGTCGACCAGGTGATTTTCTTTTCAATGCTGAACCCGTTGCTCTTTAATTCTCAACCCACTGCAAGATGATTTTCTGATTTGAGGTGTCGTGGATTTGTGGAATGCCAAAATATCTTTGAAAGGCCCTCAGTTTGTGAATTTGATTCCTTCTTTGAAGATCAAGTCATTTCCAAGGGACTCTGTCAACCAAGGTCGCCTGACCTTACCCCGCCTTATTTCTCCCTATGGGGCATGCTGAAATGGAAAGAGTATCGCAACAAACTAGTATTCTCTTAATTGAAAGAAAACATTGGGCAGGTAATTGACACTGTGACTCCCAGTATGTTGGCGGTAACCTTCCGTAACATGGTAAAACGTGTGCAGGCATGCCTTCATGCTATTGACAATCACTCTCAACACTTGTGATGTCAGCAAAATTTTCACACCGAGGTTTGTTTGTGGCAGATTTTATTAACTTATGACCCTACTTTGATATCTATAAGAGCAAAGAGCATATCTGGGGCCGAGAGCTTGTGGGACACCTTGTTTTTATACTACACCTGTATTAAAATTACGTGTATTTACGTATTATTTGAATAAAGATAAGGAAAGTTCTCTGACATTTGAGCACAAGAATTTTCAAAGTAATACCCTTCTATCTCCGATTTTGCTTAAATTTTGTAATAACGTTGTTTTTGGAAATGAAATCAATTCTAGAATTGTCAGGTCAATTGAACAAACGGTTCAAGAGTTATAACCTTGTCTATTCCGAGGTCATGGCCTGACCTCATCATCTTTGGTCCCCCATAACTTGGGTAAGAAAAGGCCTTTGCTGAACATATATTCGGCTTTGACAGATGCAAGACCATTGGTAAATGTCTTACAATCAAGAACTAACGTACCTTCCCACAAAGGCGACCATAGGAGGAACACCTCTCAAGGGATCAGCACCGTTCATTCCAACAAATTATCTGCCCTTTCCATTTTAATTAACATTACAAGAATGACAACTTATAAAATAAGGATTATTCTCTCAGATATAGAGCTTCAGACTTCTTGCGGTGTCTCACATATACTTTGTCTTTCTCTCTCTCTCTCATAAACACACACACACACTGTTCGGTTTATGCCACAGAATTTGTAGCCATAATATTGACAATTTTTAGAATCTTAATTCTTTACTGTGCATTTCAAGCACAGAAAAATGTAACAACCTGTTACATTTTGTACAATTAATGCCTGTTGGTATTAATTGTACAATAGTTTCTACAACTATATATATATATATATATATATATATATATATATATATATATATATATATATATATATATATATATATATATATATATATATATATATATATATATATATATATATATATATATAGAACGAGATAATTTCGTCTGACGAGGAAGAAGAGGATGAAGAGAACAAAGAGGATAATATTGCCGATGATAAAAATGTTGAAGACGAAGAGGTAAGATGAAAAAAAAAAAGCTATTTTTCTTTTAATTTGAAAGCATTTTAAAAAGAACTTTTTTTCTAGTTGTAATATTGTGATTGAATGCATAAGAAATTGATTAAAGTTTCTTTTGCAATTTGTCTGTACAAAGTACAATTTTGTTATTTTATTTTTATTGATTCATTTAGTAATAAATTGTCAGTAAGAGATTACTTTCAATTGTAGTAATATATATATATATATATATATATATATATATATATATATATATATATATATATATATATATATATATATATATATATATATATATATATATATATATATATATATATATATATATATGTACAATTGAAAGTCGTCTCTTATTGACAATTTATTAAGTAATTTTGAACTAATTTATTGTTATATTGAATCACCAAAAGTGAAGTATAACAAAATTGTAATTTATGCAAACAAATTAATTTCAAAAGATCCGCATGTGATATTTTAAGGGTATATATATATATATATTATATATATATATATATATATATATATATATATATATATATATATATATATATATATATATATAATATATATATATATATATATATATATATATATATATATAATATATATATATATATATATATATATATTTATTATATTATATATATATATATATATATATATATATATATATATATATATATATATATATAATTATTATTAAAAATTTTTATCAGGTGCCTCAAGTTAGAGAAAATGGAGTTGTCCAGCTTAAAAAGAGAAAATTGGATGAAGGTGAAATGCTTCGGAAACGTAAAAAAATGATCGATAAATTCAATGCAAGTAAGCAAAAACTTCGGGAAGAAAATTCTGAAAATGAAGCAGAAACTAAAATAAATAAAATTGAAGGTAAATGCATGTAAAATTAGTTTTTAACTTGTCATCATTATTTATTTTTTCTATTCACATAATTTTTTAATTTTTTTATCTTTCTTCAGAAATGAATGAGAATTGTGAAGATACTTCAAAAAAAGTGAACTCCCCTGTGGCATCCGTTGCTGCTAGTATTGAAGCAGTGGTATCAAAAGCTAGAGAAGGCTCTGATCTTCAGGATAATGAAGATCTAAAAAAATCTAATGATAAGACAGAAGAAAGGGAGAAAGAGGCAGCTCCTCTAGATATTGAGGAAGAAGAAGAAGACAAAGGAGAAGTAGAAGAGGAGGAGGAGGAAGAAGAAAGAGAAGTTTCTAGTTCAGAAAACTCTTCTTCATCTTCATCGTCATCATCGTCGTCGTCGTCAACTACTTCCGAAAGTATATTATTTATTATTATTATTATTTTTATCATTATTATTATTATTTTATTTAATGAAGCTAAAATCAATAGAAACTGATTAATTAATTGTTAGAATATATTTTTTCGGGCAAAAAGTAATGTTTGAAAGGAGAAAAAGATAACAATGTAGAATATAAAACCTTTGAAAATTTTCATGAAGATATTGAAACTCCTCGCTCTGATTTTTAAAGTAATCTAACTTACAGAATTTATTTAAAGAAAACAAATATTAAGATTAGGAGACGACGTTAATTAAGAAATGTTCTTTGCATATCCAAATTATAAAAAAAAAAAAAAAAATAGTTGTACCAGTTCACTGAAAGCAGAAATCGTTGTGGGTAGGAGTTACAGTAGTCCTGTTAAATACAGATAATTGAAAGAATCAGTGGAAAAGTGAGAGTGTGTGATTTTTCTTTAAATAGAAAAAGATTTTTAAACATTGAAGAAAAATTGGTCACAGTGGAAAGAATATAGAAAGGTAAATTACATACCGTATATATTTATTTTCTTTATGTTGATGAATGAATTCTTTGTATTGTGTAGAGTATTGAGCTCCGAAAATGTTCAGAAAAGGTATATACTACATTTGAGACAATTGTATAGTTGAATTTTCATAGGATATATATATATATATATATATATATATATATATATATATATATATATATATATATATATATATATATATATATATATATATATATATATATATATATATATATATATATATATATATATATATATATATATATATATATATATATATATATATATATATATATAGCGGCAGAGTACTCTCCTCGCAAGCGAGAATACCAATGTTCGAGGCCTGGTCGTGGTGGGAAATGTGGTTTTTCCTTGTGCTTAGCTCCGAATGACTTAGTTCTTAAACGAGTACGTTAGTGAAGTGCTCTTGTCACTGATGGGAAATAATATCAGGCATCTGCGGTAGGCCTGGCCCAACCATCGGTATCCTCCGTAGGCCCGTGAAACCCAAGGATCTTCCTCGAAAGATTCCGTTTACAGGACGTAAGTCCTTCCTGGGGGGATGAAGATTATTTACTTATATATAATTTAAAATTATCATCAAAACAGTTGACTTGATGTCCTGTAATGATATAAGGGAAACGAAATAATATTTTTGAAATTAGAGAAAGATGAATTCGAAGGAGTTAACTTCAAGAAACATGATAATTAGGGCAAGTAAAATGAAATTAAATGGGAAAATAAGTGAATATTTGAAAAATTTTCAAGTAAAAAAAAGTTTTTAGAAGGAAAAGACCAGAAATAATGACAGAAAATAGGAAAGGGTTGAAACTTTTAAAAGGTAAGTGACATGAACAGAAAAGTTGTTGAAAGTTTCATTTCTTTATTTGAGTAGGTAAATTGAAATAGTTTAAAAGAGCAGAAAGAAGTTTGTTTGAGAATTTGCGAAAGGTATGATAGGAATGGTGAAACGATAATAAAACATGAATAACATAAAGGGTGGAGGCAGTATTAGGCTGGGGGTGGGGGCAAGAGAGTGAAACAATAAGGTTGAAGACCTTTATTAGTGCTGGGAATCATTTACTTTTGTAGATGAGCATTGAAAAAAAAATTAGATTAGGAGTACATATAAGAGCACCATAGATATCATAAAACGTTGAACATAAGTTATTATTAACTTAAAATTTACCATTTCTTTTAAAGGTTCAAGCGATAGCGATAGTGAAGACGAGAAAGGTGAACAACTTGAAAAGGGAATAGAAAATAAAGATGAGGAACAGATTGGAGAAAATGAAGAAGAGATTTGTGCTTCCAATGATAATGAAGCAAATTTGTCTGATGATAATGAAAGAGAAAGTATTCTCCCATCTGATTTGCCTCAGGATATTGTAGCGGTAAGTAATATATATATATATATATATATATATATATATATATATATATATATATATATATATATATATATATATATATATATATATATATATATATATATATATATATATATATATATATATATATATATATATATATATATATATATATATATATATATATTTATTATTATATATCCAGGTGATAGACAAGTTGAAAGAGGTTGGTAAAAACACAAAGGCTTCTAGTCAAAAATTCTTTACAGATGCTGTAAATAAAATGCTGCTAAGGTAATATTACTTTGAATTTATTTTATATTGATGAATGAAAATTTTGCTTTAAACTTGGCGTTTATTTATTTATTTATTTTTTTTTTATAGCATCGAACTAAAATTATTCAGATACGGTGGAAGAAAGAAGAACCTTATTTATAATCACTTGTCTGAACATCTTCCTTGTGGTACTCAAACTCTCGTCAAAAGGGCGAAAAACCTTTTAGTTGAAAAATTGGAAGAAAGATTAAAAGGGCCTACAACTAGGTAATTATATATATATATATATATATATATATATATATATATATATATATATATATATATATATATATATATATATATATATATATATATATATATATATATATATATATATATATATATATATATATATATATATATATATTCTCCCTAAGTGTTTTACAAACGGCAAATTTTAATTAAATAAGTAACACACTTGAAGTGAATAGTTCCCAAATTTATTCTCTTCTGTCTGTAGTTTTCCACTATTCATTGGTGTAAAGCTACATATTTAAAATGGCTTCATTCTCAAAACTGTCATGTTACATTTACTTCATAAATATTGATCTCTTCAGTTGTCACACCGTTGACAATCGAGACTCTTTTTCTCTTCAATTCTGACATAAAAATATGTAGTAAAGTATCTTTATGTAAGAATTTTTTTCTCTCTCATATTTGAGCAGGATCCTTTGTTCAGTTGTGCTAAAGCTACTATATTTAATGCTCTCTAAGAAAATATTGTTATCAGCAAATTTCTTTCCCTTAGTTTTTTTTTTTATCTTAATCATTGTTCCTTTAGTTTATTTCGCTGATTGTTTTTTTGATAAGACTATTTCTTACCTTTACTCACCTTTCATCCAACATCCGTGTGTCGTAATTCATAAAGCACAATCGGCAAACAAATTTCTTAATTAATTTGATTCCTCAACCTCCCAATAAGACTACTGTGAAAAGTGCTGATTTTTTATTTGTATGCCGATTTGGACACGTTTAGAATTTAACTCTTGCTAAACAAAAGCTTTTATCATGCTTTGCATAAATTGATATTTAAAGATATAGTTCAGTTTTGGTCCAAACTGGTACAATCATCAATATTATATCATTGCTATACTTAATCTTATATATATATATATATATATATATATATATATATATATATATATATATATATATATATATATATATATATATATATATATATATATATATATATATATATATATATATATATATATATATATATATATATATATATATATATATATATATATATATATATATATATATATATATATATATATAATATATATATATATATATATATATATATATATATATATATATATATATATATAATATATATTACAGGTTAAAAGAAGCGATAGAAAAAGCAATGCCTCCTCTTCTTGAAGCCTATGCTCTTGAATGCCAGAAATTGGCTGAATATAAGTAAGTAATTCATAAAAACAGCCGTCAGCAACTATTATTATTATTATTATTATTATTATTATTTTTTTTTTTATTTACATAATTCTAAGGGGGTAAGATGTAAGATCTTTAATAATCTTGTCTTTATAAATAATTATAAACCTGGTTTATTCGATACTAAATTTTGTTGGAATAACAGCTTCGCTTGCAAGGTAAATCAGTTTTTCAAAAGTTAATAGGATTATTTTAGATTTTAAATCGTCCAGTCTCTAAAACGTTTTCATAATCTTGCGGGAATGAAAAGAATAACTTTTAATGTTTTAGACTTATTTCTATATCATTTCTACTCTCGAAAGGAGAACTTGGCTCTCCTGAAAATTTCATTATCGCGTCGTAATCCATAGGTATTTGTATAGACTTCCGCTCATGTTCTAATAGGTCAAACCATTTTTTTTTAATCCTTTTATATAATTATAGGAAATAAAATCGATTTCTGCTTCAATCTAGCCACGTTGACGATGGATATGCTATTTGGATAGAGTTAGGCTAATAAAAATTGGTCCTAAGTAATGTGAAAACTTTCTTCTTGGCTTTCAGGCCCATTTTGTGTGATTATGTAGCTTATTAACAGTAGCGTCCTTTCCTAATATATTTCTGGATGACCTGAAATGCCTCTTGATCGTAATACTCTTTGCCGGTCAGAATTCTTATTAAAAAGCGTGATTGTTTCCAGTTAAACACTTGTTAGAGAAAGATTAGTTTTCTTTGTAATTGTTTTATGTGTGAAGTATGAAATCTATTCCACGGAATCCTTTAATGCATGCATCACCGACGATCGATAAAGCATTTAAAGGAATACAGTGAAGTCTATATGTGTCGTTGGCTTGCAGCTAAATTTACTGGTTAAGGTGTTGGCGGTTATTTCTGTACATTGATTAATTTTATTATTTGGAAAACTTGGAAAACTGCTAATCAAAGGCTGAACAAATATTAATTTGTAAAAATAATGACAGATTAATCGTGTGGGTCTTGAATTAATTTAATTTTCCTTCCCTTGTTTTATTTTCTAATCAAAATATTGCAGTATGGTAAGAAAAACCTATTAATATATAGAGTGTTAAAATATAAAGCTATTGCAGGTATACTGCAGGAGTTGGTTGTAGTTTTTAATAATTTGTTAATTTTTCATTGGTTTTGAATGTATAATTTTTATTTTTTAATTGAAAATTTATTGCATATTTCTGACTAAATAAAATACCAACACAAAAATGAATCAAATTTAAAATTTTAACTTGTGATAAAAATCTTCTAAACTTCAACTATGAAAACTATTCCATAATTAAAACTTCATTTGTGTGATTAAAATTAAATGTAAGAAATTTATGAAATTTGCCTTCTCAAAAGGTTTTTTTTTTATCTTTCAGTAAGTAGGATATTTAAAAAAAAAAAAAAAAAAAAATATATATATATATATATATATATATATATATATATATATATATATATATATATATAATATATATATATATTATATTATTATTTTTTTTTTTTTTTTTTTTTTTTTTTTTTTTTTTTTTTTTTTTTTTTTATTTTTAAAAAAAATTTTAAATTTTAAAAAAAAAAATTTTTTTTTTTTTTTTTTTTTTTTTTAAGTACATTTTTCATTCGGATTGTAATTAAAAGACAGTATACTTATTTTATTTTATTGTAATATATTAACTAGGTTTATTTTCTATTGTTTTACTACAGTCCCCAACAGTACTGGGAGTTGTATTACCAATTCTGGTAAGATTAAACACTGTTTCATTTTAAATTTCTTCGTTTTCTTTTGCCGTTAGGATTCTGAGAAACCTGGTTGGGACACTTTTGGTTTTTTAATTTATTTTTCTTATTTAATAATATAAAACACTTTTTCTAAATTCTATAAAATTTCTAAAACGATATATCATACAAAATTATATATCATAAAAGTTATATATATATATATATATATATATATATATATATATATATATATATATATATATATATATATATATATATATATATATATATATATATATATATATATATATATATATATATATATATATATATATGAAATTATTATTGGAAATGTAATTGGAAAGGAAAATTTAATAGTAAGTAGTTATAATAATTGGTAACCAGGTTCGTCAGATGAACTATGCAATAATTGCCATAATAATTGCAGCTGGTGAAGGTTGGGCTTAATTATCTATTTGGTGTGGATTGTTTGCTCAGGATTATGGTCAACAGTATGCTCTTTTTTTTAAATTTTCAAATATTAGACCATATAAAATAAAATAAATGAGTATATATATATATATATATATATATATATATATATATATATATATATATATATATATATATATATATATATATATATATATATATATATATATATATATATATATATATATATATATATATATATATATATATATATATATATATATATATATATATATATATATATATATATATATATATATATCTGGTTGGATAACTGAATATTTTAAGAGTTCATTAATAAACTATTATTCTGGCGTGATTTTAAGTTTTTAAAATCAAATGAATACTAGCAGTTGTTAGTCATTTTACTATACTACATGTTGGTGCATAAATATTGGGCTAAATTACTTAAACCTCCTTCAGTATTTAAGTTTAATTTATTTTTTAAATATTTTAACCAACACGAAAGTATTGGACGGAAATTGAGGAAATACAAAGCCCCATATGTCCTTACAAAAGAGTTTGTACTTTTTAAATATTTTAACCAACACAAAAGTGTTGGGTAGAAATTGGGGATTTACAACGCCACATGTTTTTAGAAAAGATTTGCATAAGTCAAAAGATTACAGAGAATATAGCTGTTATATTTTTAATAAAGATTATAAAAAAATGCAATCAGTCCTAATAGTTTGCACTATTGCTTCTTTTGAATTGGCTTTAATATTTTTAATTTATAGGGGTTTAAAAAATTTTGAAACTAAGGTTTTTTTTTTTTTTAAATTTACCTATTTAATTAAAAAGTAATTTTCATTTTAATCTTCATTAAAGCTGTATTTTTTAACCTTTACACCCTGAATTATTACCAATTTGATTTACTTACACTTATAAATGAACTTCTAATTTATGCTATTTAAATACAAAAATCAGGTTAATATATTTTGCAAATGTTGATAAATATAACGTTTAGAATTTTAATAGTGTAATAAGTTAATTTAATTAGCTGTTGAGTTAATTAGCCTTGAAATATTTCACTGAAGTTAATATTATTACTGTATTTATGGCAAAGCAGATTTGTTTGCTTGTTTTTTAGTAGTTCCTGCTTTTACAGCAATTATTAAACCTAATATAGTATGGAAATTAAAATCACTGAATAATCACTGATACCAAATTTTCAAGTAGAAAATCACTGCTTCGGTAGCTATGTATGTTCCTCTTGTACATTTTTTATATAAATACTAAATTTTTTAAAAGATGTATGTGTTCTAGGTACTATTATTACTTTAATAAAAAATTAATCAGTATAAGACTTCAGTTTTCACAATTGATGTAAAAAGAATTTTTTTATTTAGAAAATAATGAGGTTTATTGATAGTTAGTGTTAAAGTTAATTTCTTTATATTTACTTTTTTATTATAAGAGTATTCCTGGTAATTTACCTCCCTATTTTACTTTAATAGTAATGTAAGATATAACCGTATGATACATTTCTTAACCCAAAAAATAGTTCTCAGGAATTCGACATAATAATGGACTGTATTCTTGAGATTTTTATGTCAGAGGGTCTCAATAACTCAAATATTGCAATCTACAAAAATTGATTTAAAAAGTTTTCTTCATTACAATCAGATAGAGCCTATACAACAAATTTTTTTTTTTATCAGTTTCAAAGGACAAGTTGCAAAATGTGTAATTTGTATAATTTGTGATATCTTAGTAATTGTTAAGCAGAAAGTGTATCAACATTATGTAAAGACTTTTAAAACAATTATCTACGATGAATAGATTAAAAGTATTTTGAAAACGAAGGTAAAGCTATTCTATATGAAAATAGATAATATCCAGCATCCAGCCAGATTTCAGTATATATATATATATATATATAATATATATATATATATATATATATATATATATATATATATATATATATATATATATATATATATATATATATATATATATATATATATATATATATATATATATATATATATATATATATATGGTCCCATTCTATAAAAAAAAAAATAAGGTAAAAAAGTTAATTTGACCATATTTTATTCCATATGGTTTTAAATTTATAATAATAGTAATAAATAGCGATTTAGCTTTCTAATTTATTTAAACTACATGCACATCACTAGGAAACTTATGAAATTGTAATGTTCCGTTATGCTCCAGTAACATTCACGAGGTGATCGTGCAGTTGTTCATCCTCGGTATTTCCCTTGATTCCTTTTACTTAAATATAACTTCCTACTTCATAAACAGAGATCTACAGGTGGTATTTTTGAACAACTTAGTGACCAGTTTTGGAGATTTCCACATTAGATTAAAATGATTAGGAAAATGGTACTTAAATGTATGACAAGTTGTGATATATAAATTGGATCTCCATTATGTTATGTAAATAGTAATTTATGTACTCAGTGATATCCTTCATATATCCTGATAATTCATTTTTCCATAAGTGTAGGTATATTACCCCTATTATAGATGATATCGGTCGTATAATGGAATGTCATGTTCCAAACTTTGACTAATAATTTTTATGTTTTCCCATGGATTGATATGTATATTGAATTTAAAGGTGGATTATTATTATATTTTTAAATTATATTATTATTATAATTATTATCATCATCATTTACTATTATTATTATTATTATTCCACATGTACATATTTACAATTCGATGACACTATTTTGTAAAATACTTGTTCATTTCACTTCTTGGAATGACCCATATTATTGCTTTATATGATTTTTCCAGTGACACCGTATATATATATATATATATATATATATATATATATATATATATAATATATATATATATATATATATATATATATATATATATATATATATATATATATATATATATATATATATATATATATATATATATATATATATATATATATATATATATATATATATATATATATATATATATATATATATATATATATATATATATATATATATATATATATATATATAATATAATATATATATATATAATAATATTATATTTATATTTTTATATATATATATTATATATATATATATATATATATATATATATATATATATATATATATATATATATATATATATATATATATATATATATATATTATTATTATTATATTATGTTTTATATAATATGAAACTCAAATGGTGTTATGTTATAGGGGTGAAGAACAAGAAAGTGGGGAAGACACTCCAGAAGGCGAATCAAGCAAAAAGCCCAAATTACCTCGCAGAAAATTTGAATTCACTGTTGAAATAAGGTTTTTTGTTTTTGTTTCTTTCCTCCTACTTCCTTGAACTGCTCTAATAATAATGTGTGTGTGTGTATTTTTTTTTTTTTTTCTGTATAAAATTTTCCTTTTGGTGTTTATTTTTCCATTTTCTATTCCCTCCCTTAGAAAAAATAACCTTTTTTATGAGAGAACAAATCTTTACCATTCCGAAAATTTTCCTTTTTAGTAATTATAGTTTTTGAATTATTTACGAACTTTTGGAATTCATTTTGGAAGTGAAAAATAACTAAGTATACTTTTATATATTTTATTCAGAGAACTTTTATGTGAGGTTGTCAAAGTACGGTGTCAAGGTTGGCATATGGTAAAGAAAAGGTCAGAAACTCCTGAAGAACATGTAAGGAATTTCATAGAGTCCCATTTAAAGGATCTTTGGCCTAAAGGATGGATTAGCTCCAAAGTATTATATAAGGAAAGCCAATCGGCTCATTCATTAATTACGTGAGTACAAGCGTTAAAGTAGTCCTGTTTTAAAGATTTTGTAATTACATAATTAAATTTTTTTAATTTCCTTTTTCTAAAAATTGTCACTTTATCCAATGTACATATTATAATTATTATTATTATTATTATTATTATTATTATTATTATTATTATTATTATTATTATTATTATTATTATTATTTATATAGTATGAAGAACACAAAGGTACAATCTGTTAATCCGAAAAAATTGACTGTTCTTGGTGGAGGAATTGTTTCAAATGCCATTCCCTCTATGCAAGCACCTTCAGAACCAAATTCGGCCAATTCCAAACCAGGTCAAAGTAACAGTAATATCAGCACATCTTGCGCCGAAAAAGAAGGAAAAGAGAATGTGTCTCAGAGTTCTGTTTCAAAATCTTCAGAAAATATTGTATTGAAACCTTCACCTCCCAAGGAAGCAGAAACCAAATTGTTGAAAGTTGATGATACATCCATTTATAAGAGTGTTAGTAAACAGAGTCATGAAATTTTAAAAGAAAGTAGCTCTAACTCTCAGGTAATTAAATCAAATATTACTATTGAATCAACACCTCCCAAAGATGTAACTAAAATTGGTAATGAGAATCTCTCTTCCATATCCCCCGTTTCCGAGTCCTCTCAGAGGTCATTTCATGGTTTTGAGTCTCCTAGTAAACCTCTTGATAAACACAAAAATATTAATGACTTTATTTCAAGACAATCATTATTTGATTCAGATAAGAAGCAGACCAAGAATTTGTTGGAGTCTTCATCTGAATCATCTCCGATACGTGAAGGAAAACCTCCTAAGCCTTCTCTTACTGCCACTGCATTGCCAAAAATATCTCTTGCAAATTCTAATCCGGTTTCAAAAGATCATCTCAAGGGTTTCATGGATCGTTTAGATGCTTCAAAAACAAAAGACGATAAGAAGACTATCACGTGTATAACGATAAAATCAGTTGAAAAAATTAACGAAGCTGTTAATGTAAAGAAAGATGACCATAGAGTTGTAGATAGCAAATGTAAAGTATTGGAGGAGAAGTTCAAGAAGAGGGAAAAGAAAGACGAGGACAAAATTTTAAATTTGGTCATTAAAGAAAAAGAACTCAAAAATAGTTATGGAGAGATGCGTAATAATTTACACTCTGATTATGAGAAAGAAAAAATATTGAGCAGTGCAAAAAGTGATAATAGATTAAATATTGAATCTCACTCTAAGTCAAACTTTGAATCTGAGAATTCAAAAAATTTTACATTAGAACAAGAAATGGACCATGTAATGAATGAATTGTTACAAATATCAAAAAAGAAAAGTTTAGAAGCTAATGTTGATGAACAAGTTAATGAGAAAATAACCTCCCATGCAAATCTTGGTAAAGAATCGTATAAATCTTACATTAGAGAAAAGGAAGTTGCGAACAAGTCCAGTAAATCCCAACACCAAGTGAAAATTGACAATATTCATTCATCTCAAAACAATCAGTTTTCTTCAGTTTGTAGTAATTCTTCAAGATCATTATTAGTTACCCCTTCTAAAACTAGTCCATATTCCTCAGAAGTGTCAGAAGAAAAAAATTATCATAAGCCGATTACTTCTGAGCATTCTTCTCATAGCATACATTCCAGTAATGTTTTGTCTAGTTCTAATTTGTGTGGAAGGTCCAATTCTAGCTCAAAAAGTTCTCACTTTTTGCATCAGCCAGCTTTAGACTCTGCCACTTCCCAAAATAGTTCTGCTGCAATACAGAAAAATATAAATTATTTGCAAGGTAAATCAAAAATAGATACTTGTATGAAGAGTTCTGTAAGTAAAGAGGTATGTGCAGAGAAAAATCAAAGTCATAAGCCAAAGTCCCAAAATATTAATCAACAAGGTTATACGCCCCCATCCATAGATCCCTCAAAGTCCTCTCACAAATCGAGTATTCCATCACAAACTGAAAAAGTTTCTAGAACAGAACAAAAAGCTAGCAATTTTTCTTCACCTACTCAAAGTAATAGTAATTTCAAGATTGCCTCGGCTCAAAATACTTCACATAATTCC
Source organism: Armadillidium nasatum (assembly GCA_009176605.1). Classification (NCBI taxonomy): domain Eukaryota; kingdom Metazoa; phylum Arthropoda; class Malacostraca; order Isopoda; family Armadillidiidae; genus Armadillidium; species Armadillidium nasatum. The sequence continues at coordinate 21,992 of SEYY01012918.1, forward strand.
CTGTCTTCATATAATGGAGATCGGACATTTTTACTAAATAACGATAAAAACGAACATTAATGCACATATACCATCATCTTTATTACAAAATGAGAGCAGAATTAAGACTACTCTTTCGCCAAATGCGGCTCCATGTACGTCATCTATACAAAGTACAAGTCACCTAACTTCTCCTATACAAAGCGCAAGTCATCGTACGTCTCCTATACAAAGCGCAAGTCATCGTACGTCACCTATACAAAGCGCGAGTCATCGTACGTCTCCTATACAAAGCGCGAGTCCATCGTACGTCTCCTATACAAAGCGCGAGCCATCGTACGTCTCCTGTACAAAGTGCAAGTCAACGCACATCTTCAAATTATGCGGAAGTCCATAAAACTGCTACACCGTCCGTGCAAAAAGGTCATATAACGTCGATTTCATCCCAGAAGTCAAAATCGCCAGATTTCTTCTTCAAGTTATAGCGATACTCGTCGAAAAGCAACGTCGACTCAATAATGCTAATCATGGACCTACTTTAGGAAATTTTAGTGGAAACGCTCAGATATCTTCAAAACATTCTGGTTCTCATAGATCTTCCCAACTAAGCGAGTCTCATCGTTCATCACCTTCTACCAACAATAATTCTCATAGGTCATCTCCACATAGCAGCAGTTATCAGTCGTCTTCGTCGGCACATAGTAGTAGTTATCGAAATTCTTCAAGAGATAGAGATAAGGAAAGCAATCGTTCACCATCATCTAATCATGGAACAGTTCGCGCAGATTCTTTGGCAACAAGCCATTTGCCATCGAGTACCAGTAGCAATAATAGTTCTCATTCTCATTCTACTCAGAGTAGGATATCCAGCAAATCACAAAGCTCCCACAATGGGAGTCAAAGTGGAGCTTTAAACTTACACTCTTCCAGTGTCAGGGATCATGGATCTCCCTTGAATAAGGGACAAATTCCTAAAGATATCAGAAGTTATGATCTCACGCCTTCAGTGAGTGGTTCAAGACAAAATCAAAGTCATTCTCCAACCGCTCAAAACTCGCAACATCATAATGTTTACCATTCATCACACAGGTCAAATTCTGATCAGAAACCGTTAAATTATAGCCATCAAGGTGTCTCGACTCAGCGGCCATCAAAGCTTTCTCATAATATTGATGGTCTTTTGTATCATGATAAATCATCTAAAGTCTCTGCTCCTATTGATTTGGCACATTCAGGTTTTAATCAGTCGCGAGTTCATAAGATTCATTCCCACCAGCAGCAGGTACCTAATCATACTGTTTCATCACAAAAGAGTCCATCAAAATCTGTACTCAAAATTGGTGAATCATACGAATCTAATTTAAATGCAGACACGAGAATTTCAAAGGAGTATTCTTCTAGCCAGAGGAGTTCTTCGGTGGGGAAGATAAAATCACTGGACAGCTCATCTTATTCATCAGCTGGTTAGTATATATATATATATATATATATATATATATATATATATATATATATATATATATATATATATATATATATATATATATATATATATATATATATATATATATATATATATATATATATATATATATACACTCTGAATTTTCGTTTTAACCTTTTGGTATTTACATTTTAAGTAGTTTATTTGCTAACGAAAGAGAAATTTAAAAATGGGTAATATAATTTTTTCGCATAACAAACTAGTATCATTTATATGGCATATTTATTACCATAACAAAAACGTAACTTGAGAATATTACCACATCAAGTCCATGTTATTTCGCTGGTTTTTATATTCTTAAAGTTGTTCTTTTGTACTGTCATTAAAAAGCAAACTATGTAAATATTTCTTTTGTTATATTGAAAATGTATTGAGAAACTATTATATATATATATATATATATATATATATATATATATATATATATATATATATATATATATATATATATATATATATATATATATATATATATATATATATATATATATATATATATATATATATTATAATATATATATATATATATATATATAGATATAATTATAAATAATATTATATAATAATAATATATAAATATATATATATATATAATATATATATATATATATATATATATATATATATATATATATATATATATATATATATATATATATATATATATATATATATATATATATATATATATATATATATATATAATATAATTTTTATTTTAATTTATATAAATATTATTATTATTATATATATATATATATATATATATATATATATATATATATATATATATATATATATATATATATATATATATATATATATGGCTTAATTTATAAATTTCATTTCTTTTGTGTGGCTAATAAAGGACAGGTTTTATGTTTGTGAACTATGTACACTAATTCTAAATTGCTTTTAGGGAATGCACTGTATTCATTTACGAGTTCACATTTATTGGAAAATTTGAGAATGAGTCATTCTCTTCAACAGTCTTCTTCAACCCCTTCTTTAAGTGCAAAATCCTCCAACTTGGGATTATCGAGGGATTTAGGTCAGTTGATAAGTGAAATGAATTAGCCCTTTGCTTTTCATATTAAACCTTTAAAATCTTTCCTCAAAGTTTTCAAATTTCCATCATGAAAACCTTTATGAATGGTTTGTGAATTATGAATTAACGATGGAATCATTTCAGTATGAATGTAATTCCAGTCTTTCTATTATTATAGTATTTTAAAAGTAGATATTAATTAAATGAATTAAAAAAAGTAAGGAACAGAACAAAATTGTTAAAAATACTTATTCATATCTTAACTTCTGTTAAGAATAGATTTAACTTTAAGACAATTGTCATTTATTAAGAAATCTTCAAAACTTCCTGTAAAAGTGACAATAAGTATAATTTTCTACAATTAAGATACGAGCAATGTGGAGAATAAATGTGTTCATTATTTTACATTTATCGATTAAGAAATGAGTCAATGTTGTTACCTTCTTTCATCCTTTTACTTTCTTTTACATTGTCCATGACTTTGTTCTTAAACACCAGTATAACTGATTAATTAGCTTTTTAACATTATTTAATTTTATAATTATTTGTACAAGTTATGTTCCCACTAACCTTTATTGTTTTTTGTGCTCGGTTTCGTGTTAGTGTATTATTCTTCTGTGTCTGCTCCTATTACCTTTCTTGTAAACTCCGTTAGTGAATGAAAATAAAACTAACATTTTTCATCCTATACCTTCACATTTTCATTTATATATTGTGAGCCTCTGTGCTCACCTTACAATATTTTTATCATTGCTTTATTATCGTCTTTTTATTTTCTTGAATTTTATTTCTTTTGAATACCTGCTTGTCTTTTCTTAGTTTTTCCTTGTCATTTTTTTGTGCAAAGTTATTTTTTTACATTCAAAAATAACGTAAATTAAATGCTTGTTTCTTATCGTCGTTTCAAGATTCTTCCTTTCCATTTCCATACTTTTATCTGCTACTTCACTTACAAGGTCCTTTAGCATGTGCATCTTTCATTTACTTTTGTCAATAATTTCTCTTTCTGCCTAATTGTTAATCACATTATCTATGTTAAGTCTTTTTTTTGTAGAGTTATTAAAACCAGTAACAAATACAAAAAGTAATTACAGCTGTAATAAAGGTAAACTGAAAATATTTAAGAACTTCCTCATTTACATTATTGTAATGATTCAGTAAAATTACCTGGGTACCACGTACCCTATGACTGTTACCTTCATCCTTCTCATTACCATTGGCACTAACTAACATTTCAAATAAATCATCAATAAAATTTTTCCCATACTTCATCAAGCTCCATCCTGCTTACAAAAGTTTTTCAGTTTTGCTATCTTTTCAGCTGTAAATTTAGTTCATTGAAAAATGAACTTTAGATCCTTCATTTAATTGTATTTGTTATTAAACTGATTATAATTAAATACTTTTCCTATAGAAAATAGTCTTTAAAAACTACATATATTTTTAGATACACATTAGTTTGGGTAGTTATTATACAGTTGCTTTAAGTATATAGATTTGCGCACTTAAGTTTATAAAAATTTTTGCTCACTTAAAAACTTTTTTAATAAGATCATAATTTTTGTCTTACGCTGCATGGTTCGACTAATGCTAATTTGGCATCGTTTTCAGTTTTCGCATGAATTAATGTTTTGAAGTAATAAGTAATAAGAATAAAAATTTTTTTTTAATAACGTAATAAGTGTGTGTACTGAATATAAACGTACACGTGTATTTATATATATATATATATATATATATATATATATATATATATATATATATATATATATATATATATATATATATATATATATATATATATATATATATATATATATATATATATATATATATATATATATTTTTTTTTTTTTTTTTTTTTTTTTTTTTTTTTTTTTTTTTTTACTCTATTTGGAATTGATTTAGGTCACGTAGAAAATACACAGATTCTTAGTTAATAACTTGGGGATTATTTTAATATTTCATTTATTGATTCATAGTGTTATTCATTTTTTCAATTCTGCCAGTGTATGTGAAGCTGTTAGTCGAGAAAACTTGTGAAAATGGAAATTTTTTAAATGCTACAAAAATTAATTTCTGTTAAACTCTATATTTTAGGTTTTAAACATGATCACGTTGATTAAGTTGCTTATGCATAATTACGCACATGTTAGTTTTAGAAACATATATTAAAACTTTATTTAGTTTTAAATATTCAGTAACGATTACGCTTGTGAACTATCGGAATTGATTTTGGTCCACTTTTCTTAAAGATCGCACAAAGGAATTATTTATTACCTCTAAAAATTAATAAAATTGGTTTATTCAAAGATTCAGTGGCCCTCTTTTTTCCAGTACACTTTACTAAGTTTTATACATAATCTGGAAAAAGAGATAATTCACAGGAATAAATGAACCAGAAATAGAAACGCAGGTAGTGGTCATTAAAGTTTTTATTCCTCTAATGTTATGAATCGAGCTGGTTAGATAAATCTTCTATTATTATTATAGAGAATAACAAATAATTTAAGTAATGCATTTCTTCATATTTACTTAAATTACTTTTTTTTAAGAACAGCTAAAATGATGGTGAAACCCTTGAAAAATTTGTCACATTATCTAATTTAGTTTATTTGAAGCTGGAACCAAAACTCTGCATCAGATTCACAAACTTATTGATTTAATTCCTAGTAAATAAATTGGAGATTGATTAAAAATTTTGGTTTATAAAGACTATGAAAATCTGGACTTGTTTCAGGGTAACTGATATTAATGTGATCCTGTTAAACTTTGATTAGCAAAAACTTAAATAAGTTTTTGAGCATGATATAACATAAAAAGAAATTTATTTTAATGGTTTATTATCCCATATATTAAACCTCTTCCACGTAATAATATATATATATATATATATATATATATATATATATATATATATATATATATATATATATATATATATATATATATATATATATATATATATATATATATATATATATATATATATATATATATATATATATATATATATATATATATATATATATATATATATATATATATATATATATATATATATATATATATATATATATATATATATATATATATATATATATATATATATATATATATATATATATATATATATATATATATATATATATGCAGGTTCATCAGTATCACATAGATCATCGTCATCAACCTCATCTTCACAGTCTAAAGCTAAACAGAGGTATAATGATATTAATTATTATTATTACTAATTATTATTATTGTCATAATTATTATTTTTTTAAAAAACATGAAGTTCTTACTACCTTCCTTTTAAAGTATAAGGATTGTGTTTACAACAAATTCTTATTTAAAAACCTCTTTTTTTTTCATTCGTTATTTTTAAAGAAGTGAATCCTATTCAGCCTCTGCTACACTTCCTTTAATTGGGAATTTAACCCCAGAACAAGAGGAGGAAATAATGCAGCAAGTATGTTTTATTTGATATTATATATATATATATATATATATATATATATATATATATATATATATATATATATATATATATATATATATATATATATATATATATATATATATATATATATATATATATATATATATATATATATATATATATATATATATATATATATATATATATATATATATATATATATATATATATATATATATATATATATATATATATATATATATACACACACACACACTAATTCCTTATAATTATTGATGCAGATGAAACCTGGTGGTTATTTCTCTGGGATTCCACCCGGAGATATTTTAAAGTTAGTATCTCAGCAAGCCTTGTATCAAGGTTCAAATGCACCTTCAGGTTAGTTCAATTTTTAAATATTTTTTTTCTGGTAGTAGACTTTTGTATTATCCTTTTGTTTACTGTGCCAGGAATAAGTTGGATTATTTAAGAATTGATTCTAGATTTATAAGTTTTTCAAAATTTGGTTATCTTGAAATCCAAATATTGCAATCTGAGATATAAATGTTTATATATTCTTTTTTTCTTTTGTAGGTTCGAGTAAGAAGCCAAGTCAATTTTAACACAAAGTTCCTTTAGGAAAGCGGAAGATAATAAATTGTAGCTCCTTAATTAGTACGTCCAGTGGAAAAGGTCTTCAAATATTGTTCAGGATAGAATGAATAATTTTGTGAAAAGTATTTCTAAAGAATTGAAAAAGAAGTTTAAAATATGTTGTAATATCAAATTGTATTGATGGCCTTAGAGACATGGATTTTCTTTTATAATATTTGGAATCTGTAGCGAGAAAGAAAGAAAGAAAGACAAAATATTTGTATCAGTAACTTCCTGATCTAATTCACTGCCAAAAATAATACATAGTGTACATGTTCTGGACTTATTTTCGATTTATTTAAAAGTTATTTTAAATCATTATTAAATATATTCTGTGATTTTATTTTATATAGTGTATTTATTTTAATGTTTTGAAGCAATTTTGCTTTCACCAATGTAAATTTTTATGTAAATAGTGTCAAATATATCACATATGTAAAGAATTAATTTAAAATATAAATTTTATATGTTTTTAAATTAATATCAATTTAAAAAAAATTTGAGTATTAAAAGAAGGGTGATAAAAATCGATTTAATTTCTTTCGTGTTTTTTGCAATTCAGATATTTTGCTACAACTATTCAAGAGAAGATATTCAGATTCCATTATTGTATTTTGGTTTTTTAAAATAAAGATTTTATAAATATATATTACGTATTGACTCCAAGCATGCATCGTCTGTATTGATCTTGAAAGTCAGAGTAAATAGCTGTTAAAGTAACCTAGTAATTTTATTTTATTTATTGATATCGACAAAATGATTATAAAATCTGAGTTAGAAATGAACCAAGTTACCCCCAGATGTTATGAAATTGCATTTGCACCATGGGATTCTCTCACCTTAATTTTCATTTCTAGCTTTCTAAAACTACACTTCTCTTCTGATGTAGCGGTTTTTAAGGCTTTATTTAGGTTTTATCGAGTGAAGATGTGTTCTGTGCTTGTTAATGGGACTGTAACTTTTTCTTTGTCAATTTTGTTTGTTAAGTGAAAGTTTTTTTTTTTCTTTTAATCATTGTTCTATTTTAATTAAAGTGTTTTAACAATCTGATGTTACATAGTGAGACTTGATATTTTAATATGAAAACCATCGGCTTTATTCAAGCTAAGTACAAGTTTTAACTTTTTAATTTTTCTTAACTCAATCCATGTTTTATTATTTAAGTTTTTATTCTTCAGGTCGGAAAATCACTTTTTAGTATTTGTATATTTTAAAGTTACTAGCTCTAACATTTAAAATTAATTTAACTCGCTTTTATATATATTTTATTTCAGGTTTTACCGTAATACAAGTTACTAAAGTGGGTTATGTTTGCTTGTGTTAGTATTTTTTTTTTCAGTTAAATCTAACTTTTTAAATTTGGGTTTTTAATATATTAATTTTTTTTTTTTTTTTACTTGTTTGTTTGCTTGTTTTTCTGTTTTTGTTTTAATTGTGATTGTGTGTGTAGAATGGTGGGTTTTCTATACACTCCACCAATGTCCGTGGCTTACGCCCTAGTTTAGCATCTATGGATTACCACCTCTCTAACTTTCATCCTAACCTTTTGCTCTTGTCTGAGGCCCAGATATCTAAGAACTCCTCCTCTAACATTTTTTGATATATCCAACTATAACATTTCATAATTTCCGTTCTAAGGGTGGAGTTTGTGCCTACGTTAACACTAACGCTCCGGTAACACGTCTTCTAAATCTTGAATCTCCTAATTTCGATGTTCTGTGGCTTAAAATCTCTTTTCCTACCATAATAATAATCTTGAACTTCTGCTACTGTTCTCCCAATAGAACAGATTTTTCTACCTTTTTTGAGTACTTAAATGCTTCTTAACGAGACTGGTTACATCTTGATATCCAAATACTGAGGTTCTCTATTTAGGGGATTTCAATGCACATTATACTGAATGGCTGGGTTCCTCTCATACTGATCCAGGAGGGGAGGAGGCCAAATCATTCAGCATTCTTAATGGTCTGGAGCAACTGATAAAAGAACCAACACACATTCCGGATCGTCCCAACCAATTCTTGAACACTACTTATGCTTCACTACTAGTCCCCTCTATAAATACGCCGTCTTCGCACCTATTGGTAACTCTGACCACAATCTAATTTCTCTTAATTTTCATGCTTTCTCCCCAACTGCTCTACCCTGCCCTAAGCTAATCTTTTGGTACTTTGATCCACTAACTCGGGAGCTTTGCGTTGCTTTTACGCAAACTATCCTTGGAGGAACTGCTTCGGTTTCTAACGATAAGGTGGGAGATTTAATCGTGGATGGGATGAGCAGGTTCATTCCTCCTTCAGTCTTTTCTCCTCAAAATCCGTGGTTCAATCGCGCTTGCTCTCGTGCCATTCAGGCTAGAGACCTCGCGTATCTAGTGTAGAAAAATTATTCTATCACTTTCTAGTTTCATTCAGCTCAGAATCGTTGCAGGGACAGACTTTCACCAAACGAAGGCGTGCTGAACTAAATTCTCCCACTGATAAATATTTCTGGCCTCTTGCCAAAAACCTCTCTAACTACTTTTGCTTCCTTTACTCCACTTATTTGCTCTGATGGTTCCGTTGCTAACACTCTAACTGAAAAGGCCAATCTCTTCGACCTCCTATTCTCCTCTAATTCAACCCTGAACGTTTGACAATCATCCTTCTACTACTACTCAGATATTTCATGTCTTTACCTGTGATTACATTTGATCAGGTGCATGAGTTTCTGAAATCTATGAACGTTAGGAAGGCAAGCGGCCCGAATGGCATTCTTTCCAGAGTTTTAAGGGAATGTGCTTCTGAGTTGGCTCCGTCCCTCTTTTAACTTTTCTCTCTATGCCTCAATACTAGCCATTTCCTCTGTGTTGGAAGAGCGCATTAGCCCAACTTTTCTGAAGAAAGGTAGCCGCTCTGATCCTTCCAACTATCTCCCTAAAGCTCTCTTTTGTATTCTGTCTAAGATCTTTGAAACCTTTTTTCAGCTCTCATTTCTTAAATCATCTGGAAACCCATTCTCCTTTATGATCATCAGGATGGCTTTCAACGTTCGAGGTCTACTGGTTTTATTCTTTCCTGTCAGAGATTTATGGACTTTACCCTTAGGGACCATTGGGAGACGTGTGGTGGCGTTTGACATATCTAAGGCATTTGACCTGGTATAGCCGCATCACTGCTTTCCAAGCTCTCCTCCTTTGGGTTTTCTCTATGCTTACGTATGTCTAGCTTTCTTTCTGGTAGTTATATTTCGGCTGTTGTTGATGGGTCGACTTTTTCATTTTCTGTTAATAGTGATGTTCCTCGGGGTTCTGTCTTGTCTTTTACTCTATTCCTACTTTTCATTAATGATCTTCTCGGCTGTTCATCTAACTATATCCTTTCATATGCCGATGACTCAACCCTCCATTCTTCTACTCATTTCAAATCTTCTGCTCCTTTTACATCTAGAGTTGCCTCTCGTCTTCATCTTTCCGATTCCATTCTTGCAGATCTGGATAGAATTTCCCATTGGGGTCGTCTCATCCTTGTGAATTCAACTCATTAAAAACTCAACTTCTAGAAATCTCCCTCTCAAAGACACCTCCGAACTTTTCTATTTCTTTCGATGGTTCTCCCATCTCTCCTGTTGACAATATAAATATTCTTGGCCTTCACATAAAAAATTTCTTGACACACCTTACATCACAATGGTTGTTAGGGCAGCCTCAAAGCTGCTGGGAGTTTTTTTTAGACTGCGAGAATTTTCTTTTTCGCAATTACTCCAATTATACAAGGCCCTCATCCTCCCTTGTATGAAGTACTGCTCATTTGGGGGGGGAGGGCTAAAAAAAAAAATTTTTAACACTACTATTACAGATCTCTATTTCAACTGTAACATAGGTTAAATTCCAGAACCTTTCGCTCCCTACCCCTAATGCAATAGACCGCGAAAGAGAATCTGATAGACCTAATAACCGCACAGGAAAAAAAAGACTGGGAAACATGTGGAATATTTACAAAACAAAAATAGATGGCGGGAGAATAGAGAAAAATAAGGAAGTAAATGAATTTACCACACATTGCAGATATACGGAAAGTCAGGAATCTCTCCCAACCCCACCCACCACAGTAAGGCGAGCTTGTTATTGAGGGAAATACTCCAAATAATGAAATGTTCAACAAGGAGAGAAATGAAACTATAGTAAATGTTTTATTAAAATTTATAAAAATATTTCATAAATTAAAAGAGAATAAATTTTTTTAATTCATTATACTCTAAAATATGTATACATCTATTGTACTATATTTAATTTTATTTAATTACTGACTGGCAGTATACAAAATATTTTGATTTAAAAAAATTTTATTGGTAAAATTGATGCCAAATTTTTTTGAAGTATAAATTAATTCAACCAAATCGATCAAATTTTTAATTCGTAATCTATCAAAATTCGAACACAATGTTTTTATTTCCTGTTTTTTTTTTCTTTCTTTCTTTTTTGCAAATAAGTTATACTAAAAATCAATAACATTTAATATTGGATCCCAATTCCATTCCTTTTCAAGATTGATCTAAAAAAAAATTTAAGTTAAAACTGAAAATGGAAAAATAAAAATACATTGAAAGGAACCTCTTAAATTTGAATACATATAAATTCAACTATACTGTACTGTATTTTTAATTAAGATGTATATTCGCTATTTTCTATGCCACATTTAAATTCTGAGCAGTTTTTTGAAGGGTAAGACTGAAGAGGCAAAGTACCAATAATTATTGCATTTATAAATTTCAAAACATTTAACTGAATTCATCACTCCTCTTGCTTCTTATACAATTCTTTCTCATTAACATCAATTTTAACGTGGGAAAAACTGATCACTATGACACTGACAGTTTATTAAAATATATAATTAGTGAAAGAATAATCATGTATAATTAGTATTGGTGAAGTTATAATGTGAAGAATTGGTTAATTTTATCTTCAAGTTAGTATTAACCACACTACATATTGGTTTGTTTTACCAAAAATTTTCATATACAGTACAGTAATCAAAAAAAAAATTTTTTTTTACTGAAATAATACTTAAAACATACATTCGTTACTATATATATATATATATATATATATATATATATATATATATATATATATATATATATATCCAACACCTATCATATACATAAGATTTATTATTTATGTGTTGGGTTACAATTTGCATTCAAAACGGATGAAATTCGTAGAATATAACGTAGTGTGTTTGAATAGTTTCCAACGGAATGTCTCATTCCTGCACCAAAACATCAGTCAATTGCTTCAAACGAAGTTAGAGATGAAAATCTGCACCTCGCTCCTTCCTCCAAAAATCCCCATAATGGTTCAATTATGTTTAGGTCCTATCAATTGTTCTAGTCAGGGAAGATAACAGAATACTTCGGTGCTCAACAAACCAATATTGAACCATTTTGGTTTTGTGTATGGGTGCATTATCATCCTGAAATATGACAGGTGTTTAGCAGCAATATGATTGGCATAGTAAGAACTTCATCATTGAGGATGTAGAGATATTCATTCGCAGTCATACAGCTATTGATAATAATGATAAGACCACCTATGTCATAATGGAACTGCAACTATGTTTGACTGTCGGAAGCAGCTAGTCCAGTTTGTAAGCTTCTTTAGGAGTTTTCTAAACAAAAACATGGCCGTTCGTTCGGAACAATGTAAACGATGATTCATCGGATCATACAACATTCTTTCAATCATCAGTCATGATCATGGCATCACTTCTTACGCATCTTAGCGTTGGTTTCGATTATAAAAGGTTTAGAGATTGAAGCCCTTCCACGAATGTTAGATATATGTACAGTCGTCAACAGAAGTTCGTTCCTATTAGGCTGGAAATAAATATTTATACAAAATGGAGATCATTTCAGGTTCAGCCAATCACAGTTCAATTAAGCCCCTCTCAATGTTTTTATTTTCTTTTTATTCAAAATAGAGCTTTTATGAAATGATCTCCATTTTATATAAATATTTATTTCCAGCCTAATAGGAACGAACTTCTGTTGACGACTGTACTTCTCGCCGTATTATTCTTGTCGAAATAGTATTGCTCAGATTGGTGTAGAGTTCTGCTGTCAACTTCGTCGCAGTAGTTTTAAGGGGTTTGATCATAATACTTTTTAATGTTCGACGATTCTTTTCTGTCAACATTGACTTACGTCCACTATTCCTTTTCACCGACGACGTTTTATCATGTTTTGTACGAGCTGTCATCACCGTCGATACTATGCCTCGTGACACGTTGAAACAGTTTACTTCGCTTTCATCCACAAACGCTCCCGCTAATGAGAACCAACGATTTGCCATCCTTCGAAGTTTGAGAAATCAGACATTTCGCCATCTTTTTGCTTTTATTAAACTCACACTGAAATATATCCTACAAGGCTTAATATGTGAATTGCGCACCGAACATACCTAGGCATTGTTGACAACTTGAAAAATATGTTTTAAGCATGGTGTTCGTATTATTTTGTCCTCTGAGCGCGGGCGCGATATATATATATATATATATATATATATATATATATATATATATATATATATATATATATATATATATATATATATATATATATATATATATATATATATATATATATATATATATATATATATATATATATATTATATATATATATATATATATATATATATATATATATATATATATATATATATATATATATATATATATATATTTTTTATTTTGAGGAAAGGAGGATAGATGTTCTAGCGTAAATGGAAACGAAATTGAAAGTGGGAGGGGGGATTTGTCATTTGGGAAATACAATGGGATTTACGCTGGAGTAAATGGGTGAGAGCAAGGGAGGGTGTGGTAATTGTTATGAGAGATGAGTGGTGGAGTTGTGTAAAAGGAGAGGAAGAATATTGGGCCAGAATATTTGGGTAAGATTAAGGTTAAGAAGGGAGTATTGGGCTTTTATTTGTGCATATGCACAGGCAGTAGGAGCAAATGAAAGGGAGAGAGAGACATTTTGAGAGTGAATGAGTGTGGGAAGATTTGAAGGTAGGGATCATGTTAGTCTGTTGGGGGATTTGAATGCAAGGGTGGGTATAAGGGCGAACAGGATATTAGGACCATTTGGCATCACTTCTTACGCAGCTTAGCGTTGGTTTCGATTATAAAAGGTTTAGAGATTGAAGCCCTTCCATGAATGTTAGATATATGTACAGTCGTCAACAGAAGTTCGTTCCTATTAGGCTGGAAATAAATATTTATATAAATGAAAATGGAAATGAAATGATTGGAATGTGTGCGGCAAAGGGGTTTTATGATTGGAAATACATGGTTTAAAAGAAAAGACCATCATAAAACGGTAAGTGGAGTGAATGGCGAAAGAGATGGATGGGGAGGGGGAAAAGGTTTGAATGTGGAAGAGGGTAGGAGAGTTGCGGAGGATGGAGGGGAGTGTGGATGTGCATATGTGAGCGAGCTATGAGGGCACCACCCCATGAGAGTGGGAAAGGCGAATAGTTACCTAAATATATATATATATATATATATATATATATATATATATATATATATATATATATATATATATATATATATATATATATATATATATATATATATATATATATATAATATATATATAGGAAGGTGTCATATATATATATATATATATATATATATATATATATATATATATATATATATATATATATATATATATATATATATATATATATATATATATATATATATATATATATATATATATATATATATATATATATATATATATATATATATATATATATATATATATATATATATATATATATATATATATATCCTGAAAAGCGTTGCTTTTGTTTTTGATATATATTATGTGAAACCACGCGCACTACACCTTGACGATACCGTCAATGGTTAGCTAAAGTAAAAGTACCATACAAGTAAGTTTCGTAATGGCGAAGATAAACGTTGTCAATCAGATACGAAGGAAGATGTCCTCCACCCAAATTAAATTATATAGTCTGAGAGGGAATGCATAATAATAATAATAATAATAATAATAATAATAATAATAATAATAAAATTTAATAAAATTTCTATATTAAAAAATATTAAAAAATAAAAATTAGATTAATTCACAATTTTAATTTTTGAGAAGTTTTCATTTTAGCAAACTGTTCACTCAAAACCTTCATCACGTCTTTATGTTTCAAATTCGTCTGACTCTTCTTCACAGATCCGTAATTATTTTTAACAAAAAGAGCAAAACTATTTGGCGTTCTTGGGGTACTTTGAGGCGTAGAAGACACGCCCTCCGTCGTTAGAGAATTTGCTGGCCTACTGGACGCTGTTTTACTTTGATAATTAACAATCAATTCAAATTTTCCATAGCAATATCCACATACTTTCTTCTCAGTGTCCAAACTTTTCGAATGTCTCCCAATGCTATAATAATAATAATAATAATAATAATAATAATAATAATAATAATAATAATAATAATAATAATAGGAGTGTAGAACAATTCTTGGGAGAAAAAGAATATAGAAGTACTTTCTTAATAAAGAAATCAAAAAAACTTTTTTCAGTGATTTTTTTTAATGCAACTTTCACACGTTGCAATAATTAACAATTCAAAATAAATCAAATTCTTAACTAAACGAAAATATAAACATTAAAAGGCTACTTTGAAAACAATATATATATATATATATATATATATATATATATATATATATATATATATATATATATATATATATATATATATATATATATATATATATATATATATATATATATATATATATATATATATATATATATATATATATATATATATATATATATGAATTAGCGGATAAAAAGGAATAATGTATTTACTATACATTTTATAGCCACAAAAGTTTATCTATTATTATCTAGCCTGATACTACAATTCAAAATACTATGATATCATCACTTATTTAAAGAGTCACTTACCTATATCCGCATTTTATACACTTGTATGTGTATTTGCAATGAATTTCATATGAATGGCACCTGCTGATGACGGGAAGCTCGGGAAAAACACGTCGTGCCTTTGATGCCCTGATATATATATATATATATATATATATATATATATATATATATATATATATATATATATATATATATATATATATATATATATATATATATATATATATATATATATATATATATATATATATATATATATATATTGAAAGGGAGTAATGTTGTATAATAGTAGATTTATTTTAGTGATATGAGAATTTTGAAATTAAGTGTTATAATACACCTTGACATAAACTGTAAATTAATTATAGAAAATTTAAAAAGCTTCAAACTTTAGTGACTGTTCACATTAATATTTAGTTATTGTGCCCACCGTATGTGAAATTGAACAAAGACTACTTTTAGGAGGAGCTACGGTGGGAGACTGGATGACACTAACCAATTACTGATTTCTCATGGCTAAACATTTGTCAAGATCATATAAAAATTAGGAATCTTGCAAGCAGTCCCTAAAATCTAAAGACAAAATTAATGTGATGGATAAAAAGATACATCTGGTGGCTGCTGGAAGGTAATACGGAAATCTGCAGTGGGAAAGCTGATTTAAACCTCCATATAAAAATTAGAGTTGACAAAATTAATGTGATGGATAAAAAGATACTTCTCATTACTTATGATATTTAAACCTCCGAGGGCTTCTCATTACTTATGATAGCAGGAAAAGGTATTCAGAAGCATTTACCAGTTTTCTGAAAGAATGAAACATTCTTGAAAACTTTTAAATGATGAGTCCCACTTAAATTCTCGGATATACTGCAAAACTTGCTGGTCATTAACAATCTGGATAAATGATATAGGCTTGGTTACCATAAAGAATCAGGAGTTGAGGCAGGATCAGTAATATCGTTGTTAGTTCAGTTTTACCTACGAATCTATGTGCCAGAAAATGTAAAGACGTGAGGTTGTGAATATTGTTTTTACACTCAACCTTACTTTGAATTTAAATATATTAATAAATATTTTAAGAATCACCATAAACAATCAAATGGAACTGAAAAAAAAGAATCTTTCAGCTTTGTTAAAAATCAGTTTTAGAAGGCTACATTACGAATGAACCGAAACGATTAGGGATTGCTAGAGACGTTCTATAGATTCTGCTCATACTAAAACCTAAAGCATTTGTAACGATATATATATATATATATATATATATATATATATATATATATATATATATATATATATATATATATATATATATATATATATATATATATATATATATATATATATATATATATATTATATATATATATATATATTATATATATTATCGGTATGGAGTAAGTATCGGTATCGGTAAAAGTATCGGCATATTTTTAGGGTATCGGTATCGGTATAAAAATTTTGGTATCGCTCCATCCCTATATATATATATATATATATATATATATATATATATATATATATATATATATATATATATATATATATATATATATATATATATATATATATATATATATATATATATATATATATATATATATATATATATATATATATATATATATATATATATATATATATATATATATATATATATATATATATATATATATATATATATATGAATGGAAAATTTAGAAAGAATAAATTTAGAAAAGGAGGAAACAATGGAATGCAATACTTTGATTATCACATGCTTCCACACCATCTTAAAACACAGAACAGTCGATCACCTGATAAAATCCGGTGACTTTACAGAATTAAATATGGAAACAAGAAATTAAAGAAATTGGTGACAGAGGCGAGTAGAAGCCCATCACAAAAAATTTCTTAATCAGATGAAATTAAGGAAATTAATCTCAGTTCTATTGGTATATATAAATGTTTTAAAAATATGAAATGTTTAAAAATTAGGATACTGGGATAATAGAGCATATACTAAAAACATTTACATTAAATTACAATTAAAATTATAATTAGCAAATGAACCCACCAAGATTTCCAAATAGGCCCATGTCCATCCTTATAGCCTGATATTATCCATGCTGCTGCATGACATAGTTCATGTATAAGAGTGTCTCTTAAGCGTCCAGGAGCATCAATTACCTGAAAACCAAAGATTACATTTACTTCGATAGCGAGAACTTTAACATGTAAATAATTTAATTTGAAGCTTAAGGCATGTATGAAACACTGAAAAAACAAACAAACACTTTAATACCTTTGAAGAAAGTTCAATACGAGAACCTCTTCCCATAGGTTTTGATTTGTCAAGTTGATAAAAACAATAACCAGCAGTCTTTGTTAATCTTGGGTTCCATGTAATATTCATAAATGATGGCAACTGGTTGTCAAATATAGAACCATTAAATAACTTATAAAGTTTTGTTGTAAGAGATTCTTTCAATTTCCTAAAATTTTTTATGAATGGAATGGCATCTTCATGTGCTTCAGATAACAGCGTGTTTTGTGTCAAAGAGGAAAGAAATGACTTTGGTGTTTTTTTCCTTTCCACTTCAACAACAGAGTTTTGTCTGTTTACTACTTGCTTCCTCTTAACATTTTTCCGCTTAAGAATAGGTTTACGACCTCCTTTTGGTAAAGGGTCTTCTTCAGATTCAGAACTTGAAGAAAAAATAAGTTTAGGTGGTTTTCTCCATTCATTTTCAATTGTTTTATGTTCTCTGATATTGGAATAAGTGTTACATTCAGTTGATGTCTTAGTCTTATTTGTTCTTACCGGAGAGAGATATTCAACATCACTATCAGAAACAATGAAATCTGAATCATCTATTACATGTTTTGTAGTTTTGTGAGAATTTTCTGTTCCTTTTTTCACACTTCGAATATAATTTTCAAAATCATCAGAACTTTCGCTACTATTAAATAATTTATTAACTGGAACATATTTTTCTCCTCTCTTAAAATTTGAATTTGTACAAATTGAATTAAATATATTACTTTTGGTTTGTTTTTCTTCAGTGATATTCAACTGTTTCTTAAGAGCAGAAGAAATAAGGTCATCGAGTAAATTTGAATCTTTACTCTTATTTTGATCTGTTATATCTACATCAGGAAGAGAATCATAAGAACTTTCAAGTACAAATGTACGTTTATTTTTCATTTTACTGTTTACGAAAGAAGAATAAACTCCTCCGTTAAGTGTTTTAACATTCCGGTTAATCTCTTCCTGATGATTGCCAGTATCTGAAGGAGTTTTCAAAATATTAGGTTCCTCAGAATTATTTAATGGATTTAATTCGCTCGATTTTGACAGTGAAATTTTTGGTTTAAGAGTGTGTTTGCTTGTCTTATTTACTGAAATGAATGAGTTAGAAGATTCTTCAGCATTCAATGCATGTAATTTCCCTTCAGATTTGGACAAAGAATGATTTAGCCTATGTTTCGGTTTACATGTTTCTTCCTCTAAAATAAATGAATTATATGAATTATAAAGTTCTCCACCACTTGGATATTCTTCAATACTAACATCAGAAAACTTATTAACTGCATCTAAGGAAAGACTTTTCTTTCTATTAATCTGGTAATTACAGGAAGGATTTTCATCATTTTCACTTAAATTTGAACTGGAAGACTTTTCATCATTTTCACTTAAATTTGAACTGGAAGACTTTTCACCGGCTTTAGAAAATGAATCGTGATTCACTTTCGTTAAAGTTGATGATTTATTTTCAGAAGTTATAGTTTTTCCTTCAGTAAATCCTTTCTGACAAAGATTTGCTTTTGAATAATTAAGTTTCTCTTCAGGAATGAAATTACAAAAACTGTGTTTTAAGTTTTCATTAGAGTATTGGTAATTATTATTAGTATTTTTACTACTGTGAATAACACTGTCATGAGTAATTTCTTTTACATGACAAATAACATCTTCAATTTCTGGAGATTCTGGAACTCTCCCAAGGGTAAAAACTGTTCTTCCAGATGATTTTCCAGGGGAAAAATCATCAGATAACCGTAAGTCGAGACTTTGGGAAGAAATACCATCATTAACCTTTCCTGTATTTAGGTTAGCCTCTTTATCATTTATAAAGCTGGTTCCAAACGATGAATCTTTAAAAGGGCTATTTAAAATCCACCCAACTAGACGATCATCAACATCATCTGCATTGTCTTCATCTTCACATTGTTTGTCAAAGTCGTAGATGTTACTTTTAATGACATTTACAGGAGATTTAGATTTTAAAACAGGGTAGTTATTACTTTCTTTTTGAACAATAACAGTTGATGCCAAACTAATATCTTCTGAAATTAATGATGATTCAAGTTTAATTGGATCTTCTCTGACAGATTTAGATCTTAAAACTGGGTAGTTATTACTTTCTTTTTGAACAATAACAGTTGATTCCAAACTAATATCTTCTGAAATTAATGATTGTTCAAGGTTAACATGTTTAACTGGGTTTTCTCTGACAGGCACATTTTCATCTTGGTTTTTCACACTATGTGAAGAGCTTTTATTAATTTGCTTTTCTTTACAATTTTTACAATCATCTTCACTTTCTGATAATTCAATATACTCTACAGATTTATCTGTACACAGATTATTATCAGGATTTGAGCATACTGAAGTTTCCAATTTATTTAAAGAAAGAGTGGAAAAATCAGGAAACATTGGAATCACCTTGGTTTTTTGGTTATTAACAGTGCTATTCAATATGGCATTCATACAATTTTTATCATTTCTTCTACCCATTATATCTCTGCTTCCGGTTATAACAGATTCATCAAGATTAAATTTTCTTTTAGTATCAGTGCTTTTCTTCGATAAGGAAACTTCTTCAGCAATAGATTTGAATTTATCAACATCCCTTAATTTATCAATAAACTTATGAAATCCAACTGGGCTCGAGGGCACTTTTGAAGATGTGGAAAATTTTGTTTCATTCTCTTCTGAACAAGTGTAATATAATAGTTTCATTTTTTCTTTAAATGAAGGTGGTGGTGGGACATCAGGTTCAGTAAACTCCACAAAACTTCCTTCGTCAATGTCTGTAAAAAGACTTTCCCTCTTATTAGTTCTACCATCTGAAATAGAATCAATGGTAATTGTTTTCTCAGGTTGTATTAATGATTCATTCTGAGCAGAAGGTAGTTTCCAATTATGACGAGTATCTTGTTGTTGTTGTTTATTTCTTCTATTTCTCCTTACACTGACATTCTTCATTTTATTTAAAAAGTTACAATTTTCCTTTTCCTCCAAATCAGATAAATTTTGATGTTCTTCAAGAGATTTCAAACGTAACTTTGAAGTTTTACTTTTAATATGATCTGGAAATAAAATAATGTTTAAAAGTATTATCTAACAACTTAAATAATTATCCATATTGGTTATTTTATATATATATATATATATATATATATATATATATATATATATATATATATATATATATATATATATATATATATATATATATATATATATATATATATATATATATATATATATATATATATATATATATATATATATATATATATATATATATATATATATATATATATATATATATATATATATTTAAACAATTGTTTTAGTAGAAAATCAAATATCAAAAAAACGTGACAAACTATGTAAAATTTTCTGAACAAATAAGCATTACTATGAAATAACTGTTAAGTTAGGCACAAATTCTAACTAACAAATTTACTTCATTTTAATATTTTAAGCAATGTAAAATTCACAAGCTAATTATTAAAATTTTTGTAGTTAAATTTAAGCTACAGAAACTATTTTTTAATTTGAAAAGCAGTTACCTCTCAATTTGAAGCTGACCCTTCTTTAAAACAACTGTTTCTACAATCTTTGAAGTTACATAAAATATCAAAGATTTGAAAAATGACACAAACAACTGACTTCAAATCCAACACTGACTCTAGTCTTAAAACAAATATGTGGTTAACACCAGCGGTGAGCAGACAAAATTTCAACAACCAGTCTGTTTAGTCTAAAGAGTTAAGTAATAATTTGATTCGCAGTTTAATTAAATCATGCAAGCTAAA
Organism: Armadillidium nasatum; assembly: GCA_009176605.1. Lineage (NCBI taxonomy): Eukaryota > Metazoa > Arthropoda > Malacostraca > Isopoda > Armadillidiidae > Armadillidium > Armadillidium nasatum. Next base: position 43,678 of record SEYY01012918.1, read on the forward strand.
CTCAAGATCAAAACTGGTTTACACTACTAAATCAATCAATTAAGGGGAGGCTTGAAAAGCATTTCTCCATCCCAATATAAAATAATTGATTTATTCCAAATAAAATTGAAATAGTATTTATCAAATAAAATAAATTTATCTATCTCATTTCTTTCTATTTTAAAATCATTCTATAATGAATAACTGCTTTCTGTTCACATAAGTTTTGATGTAATGACATATTTACAGGAAGAAAAATATTCAAGTATAAAACAATAATAGAATTACAAGAGCAGTCATAATCCTGTTCCATTCAATTCTTAACTTTCGACATTTCGTTTTCAGTGGAAGTTTCTTTAAAATCTGATATTAGGAAGTGTGATGGATGTCTGAGTTGGTAAATTTTAATTACTGTATTCCAACTTCAACATCCGAATGGTAAATTTTAATTACTGTATTTCAACATCAACATCCCAAAGTTACTTGTTTTCAACTATGCAACCAATATTAATTATTGAAATATTAATACTATTCATTTTATAACTTCAATAAAAATTTTAATTTCTCAACATTGTGTAGTAACAATGATTTCCGTTCTGATTTTCTACGGCTTCAACATAATTAAACATTGTAAGAGACTAATTACAGAATTATGAAAATTTTAATGAAATATAATTACTGTAATAATAATTAAGATGAACCTTTATAACAGAAAGAGCAAGATAAAACTTGGCACCTGGACTGTCAAATTGTTAAATATTCAACTTACCATTTCTGGTTGACTGTGGAATATTTCTAGTAGCAAGAGAGGTTTTCATCCCAATAGGAGTAAGGGGTAAGTCTAATAAAGCTACAGAAAGCCTGGAAGAATTTACGGTGCTCTGGTTACTCATGATTACAAAAACATGTATTCAGCTATGATTATAATTATTCATTTGTCTATTTTTTTTTTTTTTCAAAAATCTGAAATAGAAAAGGAGATAAAAACACAAACTAATATTCATTTAGTGATATTTTGAGCCTGAAATGAACATGAGAAATTATAATTTTATTGAATTTTTAAAAAATATATATTTTTAACCATGAATTAAAGTATGATTTATGGGGTATTAAAAGTAAGATTTTAGATTTAATGTATGTGATGCCTATAGGTGTTTTTAAAGAGATAACTACTAGCATTAAAGATGTTAGTTAGCTTTAATATTTTCAGGCAAAATTTAAAAAATTATTAATTTTAAAAATATCACAGTGTAATTGTTCTATTAATAAAAATTTAAAAGACAAGAGTAATAACACAATAAATCTAAGAATGAGTGTGATGTTCATATGTAATTTCCAAAAATTTTCATACGTCTACAAACAAACTGACACAATCTAACTGTCATAGTCTGCTTCTATGACTCAAGTCATACTTCTCAATCATTTATACATATCAGAAAAAACTGAAAGCATAATAGGACATTATTTTAAGCTAAACACAATTGTTTGTTTATCATTTTTATGACATTAAGTAGTGAAAAGTCAACATCAATAATCCACTAAACCATCAAACTTAGTCTTAGTTGGAAGCAAATTATTACAAATTTAGCATACACAATCCTATGATAAAGATAACATTGGCAGAAACTATATTGCCTATATGTGGTACTCAAATACTAGTACATTTTTTTTAGTATAATTTCAGAACAACTGATTACAATCTTATGGACCAATATATATAAACGTGAAATATTCTCAATTTAAGAATATATTTTCACTTCTACAATAATATATCCTATTACAACTTACGTTGTTTAATAGTTATCAATTTTCTAATAATTAAATTTCACAATATAAACTTACATTATTGTTCAGTTGTGGAGTAATGAACTTCTCAATTACAGAGCTAAATCAGAATGACTTGACTGGTTTAAAAATTTCTATACTGAATTCTGGCATCCTGGCAAGTTGTTATATTTTAATCTCGACCAATCGGGAAGCTTCATTTTTAGCGAGTTGCTAAAATTCGTGTTTCTTTTCTCTTTTTGGCAACTCAGTAACAGACTATGTTTTTTGTTTATTTGGAATCTTCGCTATTTGCCTTTTCATAGATTCTTTATTTTTATTTCTTATTTCTAATATTTCTTTATAAATTTTCATCCTCTTTATGTCGTTTTCGTAATTCGTGAGCAAAATATGTATATGCTTGCCTTGTTTCTCTCTTGATTTTCTCCAAATTTCATAATTTCTTGGTCGTTTGAACTTGTAGCCCTAATTCTGAGTTTAGGCTAGACTTAATTTACTTGTTATTTCTGTTGTCTTTTCCTTATTTCTTCTATGTCTGACTTTCTCTCTTTTTTATTCCTATCGATTTACTTATTTCTTATTAGATATCTTTATACTTTACTCTTCTTTCTGACTTTTTTAATTCAAACTTTTAGACCTAGTATTCTGCTCAGTTACTTTATATTTTTATGTTTTCCACAATTTTTAAAACTTTCGTTAATTTTTAATCTTTCTTTCCTTATTAAATACTTTACTTGATATATATTTTCCTGTTTCTTAAATTATCATAAAATCCTACACCAAAATACCCATCACCATAATTTAAAACAACTTTGTCTTCAGGAGGTTCTACTACAATGGGATGATTAATAGTCATCAGCATATTCTTTTCCAAATCATTTTATGATAATATTCATACAATGGCTTCCACCTACTATTGAGAGTGCAAGGCTGTTCAGTAATGATATCCAATTATGCTCTCCAAGACGAAATTGAATTACCCCAGGAACAGAAGAAAAAGATATTTCTGCATCACAATTAAAGTACTAGAATTTGCATATACTGATTTTCCTGACGCCTAGCATATTAAAATTTTCAAAATCTTTGTTGTGAAGATACTATTATACAGGGTGTCTCACTCGCTCTTGGTCTGTGATATGCGCTTGAAGATATCAAAGTACCGAGCATATGAACATCTTCAATTAGTTCATAAATCATTTGGATGGAAAACTCTGTACTGGCTAATTTCAGCAGGTCCAACATCAGCATGCACGAAATTGAGTCCTTCTTTGAATCAGGTAATTTCCAAGAGGACTTTGGCCACCAAAAGGGACCTACTGGGGCTGGAATTTTATCAGGGCCAAGGTTCTGGCTGGGGTTGCCTAAAATTTGTAAAGAGGTTAAAAGCACTGAAATTTTAGGTTAAGAAAATTAGATATAATTTTAATTGAGATTTATTTAATTATAAGGAAGGAGTAGAGTAGTCAACATTCACTTAAATTAATAATTATATACATTTTCTCTGAAAATTTTTCAGAAAATTACAGATTTTGAATAATAAATGTTTTAAAAAAGTACAAAAATTTAAAAAATTTTTTTTGTTCTTTTATTCACAATAGTGATTCAACAAGTTTACTTTGGTAAGTTTGAAAAAAAAGTTATAAAATTATCAATATAACCTGTGTTTATTCATATCCTTGCTATTTTATTGTTATGTATCAAACAAAAGATCAATTAGCTACATTATTTCCAAAATTATTATTTTGTTTATACTTTCAGTCACTGTGGCTAAAAGATCAGCTTTAACAGTATGGAGGAATTTACCGTGTTTCAGAATAAGGTCGAAATTGCTAAATATAACATCTGCAGCCACGAAATTAGAAGAGGACCTCTGGGTGCCCCAAGTAAAAAATATTCAATCAAATCTTTATGGAAGAATCTAAAATTAAAGCACAAAGAGCGGTCAAAAGAAACATTAAAGAAAAAAAAAATTTTTAAAAGAAGAAAAATCTTAATTTTCTTATATTTTGTTTGATTTAATTCACCAATAATAAGTATAATTGATGCAAAGAACTAAAAC